>WBNM01021926.1:168996-195758 GCA_013399055.1 Ramphastos sulfuratus | reverse complement strand
TCTGTGATTCTATGATTCTAAAGAGGAAGAAACTCTCAGACCAACATCATTTGCTTTGCTTTGAGTGAGAGGTTGGACTGAGTGGAGTGACCTTCTCATGTCTTTGACTCAAATTCTCAGTAAAATCATGAAAAAGGACATTTGAACCTGTTTTCTATCCACATTATTCTTCTGGTTTCTTGTTTGGCTGTGTTGTGTTTTGTTTTCTTACCTTTCCCCACAGACCTTTCTGTTTCTGTCCTCTCTGGAAGGACTTATTGGCAATTTCTTCCAAAATGCTTTCTGACATGTGGTTACTAGAGGGAAAGACTCTCTGTGTATGAGGATAGGAAATTGATTGAGGAATTTTTTTCTAGCTTAGGAACATCAGAAGAAAAATTGTCCCTAGTTAAAATACCTTCTCTATTAAATGCAAGGGAGAAAATTTATTTTGCTTCAACAATGACTATACTTCTGCATTTAGACTGTTGGAGGTGCCTATTTCTAGTCTCCCTGGTGGCACAGCTTCTTTGTATGTGCTAAATATCTCCTCTTGTATCCCAGCCTCATCCCTGCCTCATTTACTAGAAATGCTATGAACTTGGCCTGTTGTGAGAGAGGTTCAGCAAAAAAGCCAATTTCATGCAAGAAAATATAATTGGACATCCAAATGAAAATGTACCAGAGAATCACAGAATGTCAGGGGTTGGAAGGGACCTTGAAGGATCATCCAGTCCAACCCCCCTGTCAGAGCAGGATCAATTAGAGCAGATCACACAGGAATGCATCCAGGCAGGTTTTCAATATCTCCAGAGAGGGAGACTCCACCACCCTCCTGAGCAGCCTGTTCCAGTGCTCTGTCACCCTCACGATGAAAAACAAAAATTCCTCATGTTTCCATGAAACTTTCTATGACTTCACTTCCACCCATTGCCCCTTGCCCTGTCACTGGGCATCACCCAGCAGAGCCTGGCTCCATGCTCTTGGCACTTTACATCTTTAGAAACATTCATGAGGTCAGCACTCAGGCTCCTCCAAGCTAAGGAGCTAAGGAGCCCAGGAGCCCCAGCTCCCTCAGTCTCTCCTTGTCAGGAAGATGTTCTACTCCCTTAGTCATCTTTGTGGCTCTGCTCTGGACTCTTTCAAGCAGTTCCCTGAGATCTTTCTTAAACTAAGGAGTGCAGAACTGGACACAATATTCCAGATGTGGCCTCACCAGGACATAGTAGAGGAGGAGGAGAATCTCTCTGGACCTAATAACCACACCTATTCTACAACACCCCTGATCAAGTTTTGTCAAGCAGGTCTCAGGATGTAACACAGAAAAGGTGGGGGAAGTGCTAAGGATAGGGCAGGAAATAAGTGATCCAGCAGGAGTTCCCCACTCATATATGCCAGGGCAGGGGGACAAATGTTGAGTCAAGTGCAGGCACTGTGTTGGTGGAGCAGAAGGAACTGAAAGCAGATTTGGCTGAGGGCAAGTGAGCTGTGCTGGGCAAATGGCCCAAATTAAACCCTGTGCATCCCACCTAGGACAATGCCAATGTCAATACCAAGGGCCAGGCAGCTGCAGCTCAGTGCCATATTTAGCAAACCTTCCCCACTCAACACAAACTTTCTTTTTGTTGTGTGGGATTTTTACCCATGCCTCATTTCCACATGTATCTCTTCACCAGGGTTTATTTTAGATCATTGCAGATCACAGAGCCATTTTTTTTTTTTTTTTTAAAGAAGTAGTTTTGGTTAAAATTGAAGATACTGAGATGTTCCTTTGAATCCCTGCAAAAAATTCAACTTGCATTTCTGGAAATGTCTCTCCTATACATTAAGGTTATGGGGGAAAAAAAAAAATCAAACAGTTGAATTAGTTCTCTCATACATATTCTAGACATAATAAATAGGCAATATATATATTTATTTATTTAAATCAATAACCTGACCTTTTAAACACTCTCATTTTAATAATTGCTTAACTACAAACTACAACTACAAAATAATAGTTTAAAAACCATTTGAATATTAATTTTTAAAATGATTTTAAAGATTTTAATTATTTTAAATATTTTAATATTTGAAACATTTTAATATTCGAAATATTTTTATATTCAAAACATTTTTATATTTGAAACATTTTTTATATTTGAAACATTTTTTATATTTGAAGCATTTTTATATTTGAAACATTTTTATATTAGAAACATTTTTATATTTGACACATTTTTTATATTTGAAACATTTTTAATGTTAAATGGTTTAATATTTGAATTTTTGTATTTAATGCAATACCAAATAATACAAAATAATAGTTTTAATGCAAACATGCTTTTATATTTGTTGTTGTATTTTCTATTTCTCTCACAGGTCCTTTACTTAATCTCACCTTGAACTCTGATGCTCCAGAGGCTTCTTGCACTGAGATCCTTGAAGTTGTTTCCTATTTCAGGCACTTTCTTGACTCAGGTTTTTTGAGCTCACTTTGCTGATTCTTGGACTTCACTGCTCTTTAAGCCAGTGTTATAAATTACCCTTTTCTTCCCAAATTTGTCCACTATCCTTTGCCATTACTCTCTTCATGTCTTACTCTCTTCTTCATTCTCTGCCTCCTTTGGGATACTGTTATTTTGCTAATTATTCTGCAGGTTCTATTTGGGTATAACAACCTACTCTTAAAGAGTCTTACCCTCTTATTTGCTCTCAAACTCTGGAATTGGAATTCTTGACAGTGAATTTCAGCTGCCTCAAAACCTTAGGCTCCTGCATGAGGATTTAATGCCAGCCAACACATTCTTTAAATAATCATATCATCAAAGTAGGGTAGTAAAGGAGACATAGCAGCCAACCAGTAGTGCACCTGAGGGGTTGATTCAGTCTGTCGTGGATGCCTGTAAACCTGAGGTTGATATTTCACACCTATGAGTGAAAGCTGCTTGGATCCTGGCCTTTGGCAATCCTACTGCAGGAATACACTTAAGCAACTTTAATTACAAGTATCTACAGACTTGCTCTGTGTGGTATGTGCTACAGTGCTTAATGTATGCTGGCACTTTGATATCCTCTTGCCCATGCGCTGCATTTCACCATGTTCCACAGTGGCACTGAATCATCTTATTTAATTTCATTTTGCTCAGACCTAACTGCTTTTCAGAGGCTAACTGCAGTTTTGATAAATGTTCTTTCTAGACTGGTTAATTTCTTAGGCTGATAAAAGTTTATTTTAATAAAAAAATGTAGCCTCCAGCTAGAGCCCAGATTTCAAAAGATAAGAACATCTACTTTCCCTTTTCTTTTTTTTTTTCCCTTTTCTTTCTGAATTAGTTACCTCAGTTTAAAGACATTTTTTTCTAGACTGATTAAGAAGAAAGACTGACAAATTGAACTTCAGATTTACTCTCTCACCAGACCGAAGCAAGGAGTAGGTAATGAGATCAACTCATTGTTAGTCGCGGAGAGGTTTCTTTGAAATGAAACTTGTCAGACATGCTTATCTCTTTAACAGTCACAGAGATTGATACCAACACTAGTACAACAGTTAGGTTTCTTCCATAGCTGTGCATCCACACAGCTTCTCAGAGCTGCCACTTATTTCATACTTTAAAACTGCATTTCTTAACAGCCATTTGCCAACAGCATACTGTATATTGGTTTCTTTTGGTGGTGTGGAACTTTCATCTCTCTCCTCCCAGAAAAGTTAAACCTCAGCTCCTATTTTTCTAGGTGTTGTTTTCCATGGATTTAATGTAGGAATAGCAAAGAGACAACATAACAGTGTTTAGTTCTCCTCAGCTGAAGCCCCATCCCTGGAGGTGTTTAAGGCCAGGCTGGATGAGCCTCTAGACAGCCTGATCTAGTGTGAGGTGTCCCTGCCCATGGCAGGTGGCTTGGAATTGAATGATCCTTGTGGTCCCTTCCAACCCTGACTGATTCTATGATTCAGTACTTAAAGTCATTGCAGATCTCATTGCTGTCTACAATTACTTGAAAGGACTTTGTGGAGAAGTTGGTGCTGGTCTCTTCTCACAGGTAAATAGCAATAGAACAAGAGGGAATGACCTCAAGCTGCCACTGAGTAGGTGACACTTTAACATCCCTTTTCCCTCTCCTTCAGAGCTGGCTGTAGGCATAGACCAGGACAACAGTTGCTGAGGGTAGCTAACAATTGGGAACAACAAAATTCTGTCTGCCTTTGCTGTTTCCTTCATCAGTGCTTCAGCTGTATCAGTTTCTGCAGTACCACCAGTAAAGGTATATGGGGAAAGGTAATACCTTCCTCTCACACACGTCTGCTCTCAGTTCTCACCTTGTGCCTGTTCTTTACCACTACAAACAATGCCACACTGGCTCTGCAGGTATTTTTCCTTCAGTGTACACAGTTTTGCATCTTCTCCACCCCCTCAGGTGTGTGCTAAGGTCCCAGGTGTTAGAACAAAGTGCAGTCTGGTCCCAGTAGGACCTTGCAGGAGCAAAACTGATTTTGTTTGCACTGTTGACAAGACTTCAGAGGACTCTACCCTGATTTACTGTAATTATTTACTGATTGAAAGTGTTTTCCCACCCTCTCAAAAATATAAATATAATCACAGTGAGTTGGAACAATTTTTAGCACCTATTTAGGAGTACTTCCAATTACTTTTTTTTTTTTTTTAATTAAAATAAATCAAATACAACCTGAAATAATGAGCTGTGTCAGATAAAAGAGCACATACACACACACACACACACAAACAGAACAGAAAGGTAGCTGAAGTGGAAGCTTTCTAAATTTATTTTCTGTTGAGTCAGTATTTTCACACAAAATAACATTTCCCAGACAATTTCCTAAGGGGCTGTAGTCTTGGCCAGACTATGGATACAATAAAATAAATACCTGTTCCTCTGCATTGTGCTGCCTTTTACTTTCCACCCACGCATTAGCCCTCAATGTTATTGAGGTTTAGCTGCAGAATTAGTGGCTGGGAAGATATTTGAATGGGGGTTTCCTTGTGGGAATTGAATCTATTTTATTTTCAGCCCTCTGATTGTGAGACCTTGTTCCCCTAAAAGTAAAACTGTCACTACTCCTTGTCTACACAGGAGAGCATCAGGCAGGGGACTTGGTGGAGTTAGGTGATGGCTGGGCTGGATGATCTTAAAGGTCTTTTCCTGCCAAAACAATTCTATGAGGTTAAGTCAGTCAGGGGAGTGCAGAGTGACAGTGGGATGATGCAGATTGTTGTGGCAGATTGTGATCTCCACACGGCAGCAATCTAGTGCTTGTCAAGCTGTTCCAATCATTTCATTAAAGGTGATGCTTTGGAGGGGGCAGTGCCTTAAAAGGCAGGCACAGGTTGCCCAAGGGGGGCTGGGGGGTCTCCGTCCTTGGAGGTATTCAAAAACTTGACTCCTCATGACCCTGGTGTGCTGGTTTGAGGCTGATTGGAATATTTTAATGAGAGAAATTAGATTATTGGGAATGAAAAGAAAATATAGTGATGTCTATATTACACATTTGTTCTGCTGAGCCCTATAAAAACAAGGACATAAAGATAAGTCAGTCTCTGCCTGGCTGTTGCCCAATTAACTCTTCTGCCTGAACCTGCATATTCCCAGCTAATCATTCTGCTCCTAACATCTCTCACTCACCTTTCCAGCTCACCCTGCACGTAAGGGAGATTCTGAGATAACACAGGGGGTGGAAAGAAGAAGGTGAGGTTGATTGGAAGCCCCTCTTGGGCAGTCTGGCTTCTGGGAGGAGTTTTGTTTTTCTGTATTACCTTTAACTTGTATATTACTGTAGGTAGTTGTGATGGTTTGGGAGTTACCCCCCCCACCCCTTATAAAATCACTCAGACTAGACTCAGCCAGCTGGAAGTTAAGGATTGAAGCTTCATATCACAGCTTAGCACAATGTACAAGCAGATATATACACAATATGCATGAATATTTACAGAAATATGCAAGTTAAAGGTAATACAGAAACACAACCCCCCTCCCAGAAATCAGAGTCCCCAGGAGGGGCTCCCAACCACCCTTCCACCTTCTTTCCACCCTTTTACCTTATCCCAGAGTCTGCCTTATGTGCAAGATGAGTTTAGAGGATTGGCAAGGGGGATTAGAAGCAGAGTTATTAGTTGGGTTACACAGCAGAAGCCCAGGGAGAAAAACACACCAACTCTGACAGAGAGGTACTCTCTGCCTTATCTATGTTTGTGTCCTTGCTTTTATACATCTCAGTAAACCTATGAATGAAGCAGACATCATCATTTCCTTTTCACAGCCTATAATCTAATTTCTCTCATTAAAATATTCCAATTAGCCTCAAACTAGCACAATAGTTGTAAATATCTGTACTGAATTGTATGTATATGCTTGTAAATTGTGCTAAGCCATAAATATAAAAATTCAGTCCTTAACTTCCAGCCAGCTGAGTTAGTCTGGTTAATCTAGTGTGTGTGTGTGTGTGTGTGTGTGTGTGACTGCAAAACCACTACACCCTGCTTGAGCAGGGGGGCTGGATGTGTTGAACCCCCTAAGTCCCTTCTAACCTCAGCCATTCTGTGACTCTACTGGGAAGGAAATGAAGGATGAGCTAATCAGGAGGCTGTGATTGACTTTGTATGGTGTGGACACATAGGGAATAATTAAAATGTTGTGGAGAGGGAGGCCTTAATGATGGGATTAAGAAAGAAGAGGTGATGTAGATAAAGCAATGACTTGAGGAAACCATCTTAACACAGCAGAGTGGATAGGGAACAGTTTGCAGGGGGAACTGCATTGCCATGATCATAGAAATAGCTGCAGCTAAACCCTTTCACTCTACTCCAGGACATTCACAAAGGAAATATTTAAGGTTCAAGTGAACAGAAGAACATTCTTCAGAGATGTTACAAAGACCTTCATCATCAAAACTGATTTGTTAATTAGTAACTGCTTCATTGCCTGCTTTTAATATATCTGTACTGTAGCACTGTGTAGTTGAAGTTCTCTTCTAATTTGTATTTAGAGCACTGGTCTTGTAAACCAAGGATCCTGTGTTCAGATCTTGCTGGGGCCTCAAGTTTCACTTTTATAGGTTAAAGGAGCTGGGCAACCCCTTCCAGGCTCTCACCACCCTCATCCTGAAGAACTTCTTCCTAACATCCAGTCTGAATCTACCCGTTTCTAGCTTTCTTCTATTCCCCCCAGTCCTATCACTCCCTGACATCCTAAAAAGTCCCTCCCCAGCTTTCTTGTAGCTCCCTTAAGATCCCGAAAGGCCACAATAAGGTCACCTTGGAGCCTTCTCCTCTCCAGACTGAACAGCCCCAACTCCCTCAGTCTGTCCTCATAGCAGAGCAGCTCCAGCCCTCTGTTCATCCTTGTGGCCCTTCTCTGGACACCTTCCAGCACATCCATAGCCCTCTTGTAACAGTGGCTCCAGAACTGAATGCAGCAGTCCAGGTGGGGTCTCACCAGTTTGGAGCAGAGGGACAGGATCACTTCCCTCGCCCTGCTGCCCACACTTCTCTTGCTGCAGCCCAGGCTCTGGTTGCTCTCTGGGCTGCAGGAGCACACTGACAGCTCATATTGATCTTCTCATCCACCAGCACACCCAAGACCCTCTCCTCAGGGCTGCACTCAAGCCAGTCACTGCCCAGCCTATATTTGTGGTTGGGACTGCCTTGAACCACATTCAACTCAGCAACAGTAACTCTGAATGTGTGTTTAAAAACAATAAGGGAAGAATTTAAGGAATAAAATAATAATAACAATTATAATAATAAACCAACTTGTTAATTTTTAACACTGGACTGTTAGCAACCACACAAAACTGGCTTGCTGTGCCACCCCTTTGTGCTGGAGGCTGCCATGATGAACTTGCTCTTTTAAGCCCAAGGGCTTAACATTAGCAGCATATGGCAATTTTCTTATCAGAGGCTGCTTTGCAAAGCAGGCAGGGAGGAGGAAGTGAGCTGGGTGCTGCCGTGTATGGGCTGGTGTGGTAATTAAGCAACACCGTTCAAGCGCGGAGAGAGCAGAAAGCAAAGGTTTCACTGTTAGGCTTCTTAGCCCACTGCAAAGCATGGCAGTGCAAAGCTCTTTTGCCTTGCAAGAAGGGACTTTGTATTTAAAAAAAAAAAAAAAAAAAAAGAGAAAGTGCAGTTATTAAACTCAGCATGGAGACAATCTGAAACAGGATCTTCATCAATCAGATTAACTACTTTCCAAGATGAAAGTAGACGAGGCACAGTGTGAGCCTGAGAAGATATTTATCAAAACCCATATTAATAACCACTTTCAGCCTTCTCCTGACAGTTTCATCTTAGCTTCCATGTTTAACATTTGAGTATCATATGTTTTTGTCAGGATGAGGCTGCTAAGAGCATCAATTAATTAATTCCTCTGAAGTATGGTTTGGAAAGGTAATAAAGTAACATTCCCTAAGGCCGGGACCAGTAATGGCAAGCAGCATTCTGGTACTGTGCAATTTGTTACTTCAGAAACAAATTAAAAGCACAGAATCATTTCCACTGTTAAAAACAGAATATATTCAACTTTATTTTAATAAAATGGCTGAGAGGGATCCATTTAAAAAAAATAATAATATTTTAAAAGCAGATAAAGAATGCTGCTGCTTTTTATTTGTTTAATAGGAAAAAAAAACCCCAGAATGCCTCTGGCAAAAAGGCAAAAAAGATGACTGGAATATGTCTCAATGTTGTTATTTATTTGTTATTATTAATATGATTTGGTTTGTTATTTGGGTCTTAGTGTCCTGTTCTGGAATTTTCACTGTGGGGTGATGGCAGCCTGCTGACAGCACAGAGAAATTAACCCTTCCTGCTTCCATGCCTGCCACTCTTACATAGAGAATCTTTAATGCACCATAATGTCCTCATCCTTTCCCCTCTTTAAATCCAATCTTTCTTTTACTCTGTAAAAGGGAGATTTTAAGGTGGTTTTTTTTTTTTCCTTGTAAGTAGTGGAAGAAAAGCCAGAATAAAGAGCTGTTTGGTGACATAAGAAGGCATCAAGGTAGTCTTTTCTGGTATTCTTACAATCATAAGCAGCTAGTGGCTGAATTTGGATCCCTTGCTTTAATCTTGCAAAATAAATGCACCTCTTTCCTCCCACATCCTTTTAGTCTCACCACAAAGAAAGTGATAGTGCCACAGAAAATGACATCTTATATGTATGTAAACTGTTGATAGTGGCAGCTCTTTTCTCATTGCCTGAGGGGAATGTCAGCCTAGATCAGTAGTGTGCCCTAATGACTGCGTGAGCCAGATCAAAATACTCTGCTCACCACTCACTAAATGAGTGTCTCCACACATTTTCTATGGATATATTTCAGTCTGGCCAGAAAATGAGATCCAGTTGGTCACATTCTACATCTGTATGTGAAGTGTGTAAATGTGTGTCTGTGCTATCTTTGTCTATCCTTTTTCTTATGTAACTTTTGAGTTCTTTGACTTCTTTGGCTGGTTAGAAGCATCACAGAATCACAGAATTAATCAGGTTGGAAAAGACCTTCGAGATCATCAAGTCCAACCTATCATCCAATACCTTCTAATCAACTAAACCATGGCACCAAGTACCACATCCAGTCTCTTTTTAAACACTTCCAGAGTCTGAGACCTCACCACCTCCCAGGGCAGCCCATTCCAGTGGCCAATCACTCTTTCTGCAAAGAACTTCTTCCTAATGTCCAGCCTAAATCTCCCCTGGTGCAGCTTGAGACTTTGTCCCCTAGTAGTTTGGAAGACATTTATGTTCATGGGAGCCCCTCAAGAGGACTAAAGATACAGTGAACCACTGCAGAGCAGGTTGGGAAAAAGAAACTTAGTGAACTTTCCTTGATAATGATCAACAATTTATGTACTTTATTTTCTTTTCCTCACAGGAGGAGTTGATAAAATCACTTCCAGACTTGAAATGCTTCTAATGGCTTATAGAATCATAGAATAGTGTCTGTTAGAAAAGACCTGTAAGATCATTGAGTCCAAATGTCAACCCAACACCACCATGGCTGCTAGGCCATGTTCCAAAGTGCCATATCTACACAGTTTTTGAACACCACTAGGAATGGTGATTCCACTACTCCCCTGGACAGCATGTTCCAATGCCTGACCACTCTTTCAGTAAAGAAAGTTTTCCTAATATCCAATCTAAACTTCCCCTGATGCCACTGGAGGCTGTTTGAACACCACTAGGAATGGTGATTCCACTACTCCCCTGGACAGCATGTTCCAATGCCTGACCACTCTTTCAGTAAAGAAAGTTTTCCTAATATCCAATCTAAAGTTCCCCTGGTGCCACTTGAGGCCATTTCCTCCTGCCCTATCACTAAGTTTTAGGGTAGCTACAAGTCAAGTAGGGTACATTTTCCATGTGATGCAAGGGGACATTAAAAGGAGTGTGAGAAGCCTGTTTAGCAGCCAGAAGAATCACCAGCTGAGGTCCCTTGATTTGCATTTAGAGGTTACAGAGAATACAACAAGAGGGAGGATTATGGAATTGAAAGGTCTTAAGGCTCAGGCTGTCTGAGTTTATAAGTGCTTGTAAAGGAAAGTGAGAAAAAAAAACCTCAGGAAGCTGGGATTTGAAACAAAACCAGTTTGTCTTATGTTCTAATTTGGCTTCAGAGAATTAAAGGTTGATCTTTTTGCTAAAACTCAGAGATTGAACTCTGTGAGAATCTGATCTGTTGTTAGTGTCTTCCTTACTAGGGTGATAGCTATTGCTGGATAAAGAAAGTGTGCATAAAAGCAGAAGGATTACTGTGACTTAATATCACTGTTCTAATCTGCAGCTCTGCAAATGGAATTGATAATTTTTTGGGTGTTTACAACTATGGAAAGCTAACATTTTGAAATGCACAGCACTGCTTGCCAAGGCAGTTAGTGTTAAAAAAGCATTGGGCTCCCCACTTCGGGAGGAGCAGAGTCCAACTGAGGGCTATGAAAATGATGAAGGTGCTGGAGGACTGCCCTGTTATTAGAGGTTGAGGGACCTTGACCTGAGANGTTTATAAATACCTGAGAACTGGGGGGTCAAAAGGGAGGGAAAAAACTCTTCTCGCTTGCACCATGTGATAGGACAAGAGGCAATGGATATAAACTACATCAGAGGAAGTTCCACCTCAGCATGAGGATGAACGTCTTTACTGTAAGGGTCCCAGAGCCCTGGCACAGGCTACCCAGAGAGGCTGTGGAGTCTCCTTCTCTGGAGCCTTTCAAGGCCTGTCTGGATGTGTTCCTGTGTGACCTGAGCTGGATTGTGTGGTCCTGCTCTGGCAGGGGGGTTGGACTTGGTGATCTCTTTCGGTCCCTTCCAATCCCTAACATCCTTGAATCCTGTGATTATCAAACTAAGAGTCCACCCACAAGCTAAGCTGACCCAAAGCCCTGTGACAGTGCTGAAAACTGCATTTCATGAGGCAGTAAAATGAGTACATTGATGAAGATCAGTACAAAACACTGGTTCAAACCAAGCAGAGACTCTACACCCTGAATATGAGTAACACCTTGAAGAGGCTTGTTGTAGAAAGAAAAGAAAAACCAAACCCATAGCCTACAATTTCTGCTACAGCATCCTGGGAATCTGAGACCTTTTTAAACAAATATTTCCTTTTATGAAGTTTTGTGCTGTACTCCATAGGGTCGTTGGCACAGGTCAAAAACATGAAAAAAAAGGAAATTATCTGTTCCTCCTGCTTTGAAAACATTTCCCTGCTGTTTGCTGACTATCAGGTCTGGTTACTTTGTGTTACTCCTAAAGCCTGAGGAACGAAGCCAAAGATCAGCACAGAGCTGTTAAAACACACAAAGACAGACAGCTGAAATGAAAGAAGAAAATGAAGCATTTCTGCTAAATCTCTTTTATTATTACTGTGATGTTGAGGTTGTGTGCACGTTGCATGAATATATATGTGGGGAGCAGCACAGTGTCACCTAAAGAAGCAGCAATACTTAAGACACTGGACAGGCTGAGAGACTTGGAGCTCTGCAGCCTGGAGAGGAGAAGGCTTCCAGGAGACCTTAGAGTAGCCTTCCAGTATCTGAAGGGGGCCTACAGGAAGGCTGGGGAGGGACTATTGACAAGGTCTTGTAATGACAGGACAAGGGGCAATGGGTTTGAACTGGCAAAGGGAAGATTTAGACTGGATGTCAGGAGGAAGTTCTATCCAGTGAGGGTGGTGAGACACTGGCACAGGTTGCCCAGGGAGGTTGTTGCTGCTCCCTCCCTGGACGTGTTCAAGGCCAGGTTGGATGAGACCTTGAGTGACCTGTGCTAGTGGGAGGTGTCCCTGCCTATGGCAGGGGGTTGGAACTAGATGATCCTTGAGGTCCCTTCCAACCTAAACCATTCTATGATTCTATGTTTCTATGATTCTATGATTCTATGATTCTGTGATTCTGTGATTCTATGATTCTATGATTTTATGATTCTATGATTCTATGATTCTGTGATTCTATGATTCTATGATTCTATGATTCTATGGTTCTTTGATTCTATGATTCACTTCTCGTTTGCATATTGACCAAAGGCAATTGTGCTTGTTGATAACTGCATGCTTAGAGCAACATGAATTCCTTTTCAAAATGACATAGATAATCATAGAATCATAGAATAGTAAGGTTGGAAGGGACCTCAAGGATCATCCAGTTCCAACCCCCTGCCATAGGCAGGGACACCTCCCACTAGCACAGGTCACTCAAGTGCTAGTTTCATATATTCAGCTACAAAACTACAAAGAATCTTCCCTCCCCTCGCTGCCATCTCTCAAAAGGTTGCTTTTATGGATCTGAAGAAACAGTGCCCTACTGCTTACTTTCAGCAGTAAATAATGTATGCCCAGAGTGGAACAGGAGGGTGGTTTGGTTTGGGTTTTGTTTTTTTTTTTTTTTTCCTTTTACATCAGCAACTTCAGGAAATACTGTCAGCAATGAAACCAAAAGAATTTAATTGCAATAACCCAGCCTGAAACGCCGGTGAAACCTCCAATTCTCTGGAAAGCAATTATTCTGTATTACTGAACTTTGGAGGAAAACTTTCCTGATTACTCCTCGTAATTGACTCTGATGGGAGACATAAAATGGAATGTCCCAGCTGGTCATTAGAAACTGTATTCCTATCAGGAAAAAAAAAAGTATTGGAATTGGACTGAGCTGCGGAGCTGTTTTTAGAAAAGCTAATGGTCTTTAAAGGTAACAGAAGACCACTACTGATACATCCTGGCACAAAACATTTCACCTGAAGGACTTAGTCCATGCTCCTTGGACCTGGAATGATAATGCCATCTGGCAGATGTGATTTCAGCACCAAGTCCTTAATGAGATAAGGTCGAGCGAAACATGGATTCAGGGTACAAGAGTTTAATCATGTTTTATTCATCACAGTGAACATTTGCATATACTTTATGAGAACAGTTCTTACAAGAAACTTTTCACCTCCTGGCATTCTTTAAAATATGGTGGCACATAACTTCTTCTGGAACATCCATAGTGGGTTTATTTCTGTGTTTTTCTGTATTGAGATATTTGTGCTCATCAGTTAGGATTAGAAATGCTGAAATCAGAGGATGTTAGGGGTTGGAAGGGACCTCCAGAGATCATTGAGTCCAACCCCTTGCCAGAGCAGGACCAGAGAATCTAGCGTAGGTTGCACAGGAACACATCCAGATGGCTCTTGTGGAGTATCCAGAGAAGGAGACTCCACAACCTCTCTGCGCAGCCTGTTCCAGTGCTCTGTGACCCTTACAGTAAAGAAGATCTTCCTCATGCTGAGGTGGAACTTCCTCTGCTGTAGTTTACATCCATTGCCCCTTGTCATATTGCAGAGTGCAAATGAGAAGAGTTTTTCCCCTCCCTCTTGACCCCCAGCCCTCAGATATTTCTCAACATTGATTTGATCCCCTCTAAGTCTTTTCTTCACCAGACCAAACAGTCCCAGGTCCCTCAGCCTCTCTTCAGCAGGCAGTGCTCCAGCCCCTTCAGCATCTTTCAGTGCTCCCTTGGACTCTCTCCAGTAGATCTCTGTCCCTTCTGAGCCGGGAAGCCCAAAACTGCAAAAGTGCAATATTCCAGGTGAGGTCTCACCAGGGCAGAGTAGAGGGGGAAGGGAATCTGATTACATTTTTATGTCACACATTTTAAGATCTAAGATAAGTAATAGTGGAATACTGAAGATTCACACATACATAGAATACCAGGTTGGAAGGGACCTCAAGGCTCATCTAGTCCAACCTTCCAGGGTTAGAATACAGATTAAACAGGATGGCTCAGCACCCTGTCAACCTGGCCTTTGAAACTATCTAATGTAGGGGAATCTACCACCTCCCTTGGGAGTTTATTCCAATGTCTCATAGTTTAAATGGTGGAAAAAAAAAATCTGGCATCCAGCTCAATCTCCTTCCCAATTCATTTAAGGTAGGATAGTGAAGTATTGAAAATTTGAGCTCTGAAGTCCAGCTATTACTGAACTGGATAGAGTTTTGTAAGCAGATGAGGACACAGTCTGATTTCCAGGGATGCAGGGCAAGGGAGGGGATTCTGCCCCTTAACTCTGCTCTCCTGAGACCCCACATGGAGTCCTGTGTGCAGTTCTGGAGCCCCCAACACAAGAAGGACATGGAACTGTTGAAGGGCCATGAAGATGCTCAGTGGGCTGCAGCAGCTCTCCTGTGAGGACAGGCTGAGAGAGTAGGGGCTCTGCAGCCTGGAGAAGAGAAGGCTTCCAGGAGATCTTGGAGTGACCTTCCAGTATCTGAAGGGGGCTACAGGAAGGCTGGGGAGGGACTATTGGCAAGGTCTTGCAATGACAGGATGAGGAGGAATGGGTTCAAAGTGGCAGAGGGAATATTGAAACTGGATGTTAGGAAGAAGTTCTTTGCAGTGAAGGTGGTGAGACACTGGCGCAGGTTGCCCAGGGATGCTGTGGAGCACAGAATCACCCAATGTGGTAGAAGATCACATTGGGTAATTCTGTGCTCCACAACCTTCCTGGAGGTGTTCAAGGCCAGGTTGGATGAGGCCTTCAGTGACCTGTTCTAGTGGGAGGTGTCCCTGCCTATGGCAGGCGATTGGAACTGGATGAGCTTTGAGGTCCCTTCCAACCTAACCCATTCTATGGTTCTAAATTCACACACACATCCAAGCCAGCAACCTGCTCAGACTCTGCTGACTTGCCAGTATAAGGCTGCTAAGGCACAGCAGTTCCTTTTACACAAAAACTATAGCATTAGCAACATGTCTGATTGCTCTCAACTTCTTAGATGTGATGAAGGCTGAGTGCATGCTTCAGTTCAATTTCAGGTGAAACAAAGAGGTTTAAACAAAAAGATCTTGTGCAGGCATATCATGTACAATGTCTGATACAGCTGTGGGTGTTCTCATTACCCAGGGAATGGAAAGGCTCTGGTTAACATTCCTCTTGCCTTGGTTATATGTAATGCATCTGTCCATATTTGAATTAATTGTGTGAGCCCCATTACAGTCAATGGAGATACAACCAATACAGTCAATGGCATCTAGAGAGCAGTTCATCTTGGCCTAAATTTGGTCAGATGAATTGTTCTTTAAACTCCATTAACTGTATTGATTAGCTCTCCAAGGCTGTAATGGAATCCAGACAGTAAGTCTGCTGCAGACAGGCCAGACGGTAGACATCTGGAGTAAGGATTTCATGCCCTCTGCTCTTCACTGCTATGGAAGCTGGTTGAAATGCCAGTGACTCTGGTGGCTCAAAGACAAAGCCAAGAAAAGTACAAGTAAAAAATACAAGAAAAGTACAAGAAAGATGCTCAGGTTACAAAAAAACCCCCAAACTTCCTAAAGGAGCAATACTTTATCATCACAGCTCTGGGTGCCTGAGTAGCAAACAGCATTGGAAGAACTGATCCTTGCTTGCTCTTTTGGGATTTGTGGAGAGGCTCTCAAGATCCTTTTCCAACCATAATCTCATATGTTTGCTCAGGCTAGCATATTTATCCTCAAACATGAGGAGACTTTGTCCACTCTCTGAATGTTTTCAATGTGTCTTGTTCAGACCAAACAGTATAAGGATGCAATGAGCTCAGGAAGTGGCTCACACAACGCTAAACACACAAAAAACACCTTCATCGTGCTTTGCTGCTGAGTTGCCTTTTTCTATTGTGTTGTCTTCATAAATCCTGTGCTTACAGAGCCTAAAGAAATTTTTGTAATCATCTAATCAGCCCTCCTGACAGACTGGACCAAGAGATTTCCCTGAACAATAACTTGCTCGGACCTGGACGGCATTTTGATTTGAGAAACAACCCTTGGTGGAAGATTCATCACTGCCATGGATAAACAGCTCTAGCTGAAACTTTTCCCCTTTATTTCCCACATGAACTTTCCTAGTGATTGAAGCAGTGTGCTGGAATGGAAAGCTCTCTCTTCCCATATTTTTCCTCCTTTGGCATACAGTTACAGATGGAGCAAGATAAGTGAGGGCTTTCCTGACGAGGAGATACATGCAGTAGCTGCCAGAGTGTAGTGTCCATTTCCAAGCTGTCTTATTGCAACTGTTTCACATCAGATAACTGCTGAAATATTTTCTCATGGTGGGGGCCTGGGTCTCTCTTTCTTTCTTCTCAAGAGAATGCAGTGAACATTGGGTTAGCCTCTACATAGCTGGCTGTTTATGCAGATTGTCACAGTGCTGAAGAATGGGTGTCATAGATCCTCCTTCCATAGTCAGGACACTCAGTTGGGATGTAAAAAATGCCCTTGTCTGAGCTGGGCAAAGGAGAATCTTAAACTAAGGACCTCTGTATGAGGGCAACTTCACAACTACTGAGCAATGACTACTTTGGGTGAGCTCTTTTTCCATCAAGACTCTTTCCAATCCAAATTTAATTCCTGATACATCCATTAAAAAAGTTCTGATTTAGGAGAAATGGTGTATGTCTCCCAGAAGAATCCTTGTTGAACTCTATTTAACATGTTGCTTTTAAGCTATGGCTGTTGGTAACAATCCTAGTGAGCAAGCTCAGCAAGTGTGAGATGGAAGAGCAGACAGTGAGGTGGATTAGGAACTGGTTACAGGATAGAGTTCAAAGAGTGGTGATCAATGGTGCCAGGTCCAGCTGGAGAGCTGTAACCAGTGGAGTCCCACAGGGATCAGTGCTGGGTCCAGTGCTGTTCAACATCTTCATCAATGCCATTGCTGAGAGCACAGACAGACAGAGTCTGCTCAGCAAGTTTGCTGCTGACACCAAACTGGGAGGCTTGGCTGACCCAGCTGAAGGCTCTGCAGTCATCCAGCGAGACCTNCTGCCCAGAGAGGTTGTGGAGTCTCCTTCTCTGGAGCCTTTCCAGGCCTGTCTGGATGTGTTCCTGTGTGACCTGAGCTAGATTGTGTGGTCCTGCTCTGGCAAGGGGGTTGGACTTGAAGACCTTTTTGGGTCCCTTCCAACCCTTGGCATCCTGTGAACAATCCCCTCTTTTAACAGAGCAATGATCAGTTGTTTTCTTCTTAGCCTTGTTTCTCCTCAGACAGGGGAGCTGCAAGGAGTTGCAGGTCAGGGCAGAATATTTTGTTAGCACCTTGTGATAGTTCTCACAGGAGTGTAACACCACCCCTCTGAATTCATAACTCCTTGTCTCTGACCATTTTCTGTTTCCAAAAGTAAAGCAATTCTACCCTTCCTTTAAACTGATTTCAAGAGAACCACTTCTCAGCAGAGTCTGAGATCAGAAGCCTGTGATTAAAAGCTCAGTGCCAGCTAACATGATTTTCAGACAGTGACTCCCTGTCCCAATGCCTTTGGAGAAAAAGCTTAATATTCAAAACTTTTACTATTTTTCCTTTGAAATAGTTGCACTGATGCTAGTACAGACACAGCATAAAGATATGGAAGCACCACTTCCCATCTGAGGAGACAAGAGGAACAAAACCACACAGGGACAGCAGTATGCTAAAGTGTGTGCAAATAGCTGTTATATTTCTATGCCTTATTTCACTGCACATAGCTGCTTCAACACCCAAGCATCACTTTCCACTGCCTTAAAAAGAAAAATTAATACTCCCAGTGCCACAGAATTAGGTAACTTATTGGGATTTTAAGGGAATAAATGGCAGTAGCTTTTCAGATTTGTTTTATGGGAGACACCTCTTGGAAGAGGGTAGCTACAATTTATCTTCCTGCCAGCTTTTTGCTTCATGCTGCCTAGCTAAAGCCTGCCTGCCAGTGGGGTACCCAGGAGAGAAGGTGCACTGCAGCCTGCCACACAGTGTCACACACCTGCCTGCCTTTGTGACTGGCTGGGGGAGAGACGGAGCACAGGGAGCTGCAGTGCCAGCAAGTCAGCTTCAGCCTCCTGTGAACAGGGCTTGGACCTTTCATGGTCACTGTGCTCAGGGAAATGCTGCTGAGTAGCTCAGACCAAATGCAGAGGAGCAGCTGCTGCACTGAAACCTGGAAAGTTTGTCTTTCTGTCATTCTCTCTGTTTTACTATTCCCCTGGACACCTGTCCTCAGCACGTGCTTGCTCTGTCTGTATCTGTATCAGATATTTGCATACATCAGGTCAGTGAGACCTGATAAAAACTTCTTTGACCATTAAAATGCTTCATTTTATGAAGTGCTGTGATCCTTCTGAATTTTCTGTGCCACAAAAACGAGTCCTTACTTACTTTGTTGATTATATTCTTCTGCAATAGCATTTAAAATCTTATTTTTCAAACTGGGGATGCTTTTAATGAGGCTTTCAATAGTGGATGCCTAAAATGCTGTTGCTGCTGCTGAGCTACATGCTACATCACTGTATCCTTATAGAATCAGTCAGGGTTGGAAGGGACCACAAGGATCATCCAGTTTCAACCCCTCTGCCATGGGCAGGGACACCCTACCCTAGATCAGGCTGTCTAGAGCCTCACCCAGCCTGGTCTTAAACACCTCCAGGAATGGGGCCTCAACCACCTCCCTGGGCAACGTGTTCCAGGGTCTCACCACTCTCATCCTTGCATTGCCATTATTCTCTTTGCTTTCCATCCCTCCAAGATATTTCTAGCACTTAGGTTCTCTGTTGTGACATGGTCCCAGGTAAAGATTTCTCTGATACCAGAGGTCTGGTTTCACAAGAAAAACTTAAGAGGGGTTTCTTAACATGCATGTAAAAAAGGGTAGACATTGCACCCTTCAGCATCACTGCTGGAGAAGTGAATCACAAAAGGAAGTTTCCAGGCAAACATCACATACATTTGGATGGATATTTAATCCCATTTTTGCCATGTTTATAGTCAGAGCTAACCTTTGTGTTTTTCAAGTTGGTCTTTGCTGGTTTACAACAGTAAAAAAGCAGTTTATCCTCAAATTTGCCTTGGTTTGCCTTCTCTTTACTCCCAGTCTCCCCTGATCTGTTTTCACTCTATAGGAGCAGTTCTGAGCAAGGTGGCAGACTCCTCGGGAGCAGATAAAAAAACCACAGTTGAATCTTTAAGTTTTGCTGATTTCTGCTGGTAATGAGGTGATGGTAAGGGCAGCATGGAAAAGCTGGGCCAGGTATCTTTGTTCAGTTATCTGCCTTTGATGAGAAGCTGTGAGAATGGTAAGAAGGACACATGAAGAGCTCAGCTTCCAGTGGTGATGGTGAGCTCTGGGACAGAATGGGTGCTGAGTCTGAGTTTAGCAGCAGAAAGAACAGTAAAGAATGAAAAACCTCCAGACCCCTGCAACTCATATTGATCATGAGGAGAGCTTTTGTGCAGTGTGACTTTCCAATATTTTATCTGAATTAATAAACTGTGGGGGAAGAATATGAAAAGAGGCTTCAATGCTGTTCCCCATTTCTATGAGAGGAGGAAAAAAAAACAGGAGCTGCATAACCCTGCCTAAGACTGGGGAAGATTTTCAGGGTAAATCAGAGAGAGGATAAAGGAACAACAAAGAAACAGGAGAAGCTTTTGGGAATTAGAATGAAAAATGCTTGTTAAAAGAGAAAGCAAGCAGTGAGAGATCATTCATATGTGGTGAAATATCCTCTCACAACATACTGTACAGTTAAGCTTTCTGATGCACTGCAGATACATTCTAGCTGGTTAAATCTGAACAATTTAGCAACACATAGAACTCAAATAGGTAATGTTACCACTGAATAGCATTTACAAACATCAAACTGGAGAAGCCTTGAACATCTTTTCCTGTTGGTGACATTTTGCCTTTTTGTCACTGCTTGCAAAATGTGTGAGCATACCCACCTGGATTAGCTGAATCTTGTCTTGGTATTTCTGTTCTGGGCATGCTTTACAAGTTCTCCTTCTACTGATTTTTACCTTCATTAGTATTTTTATGGTCTCTGGTGTTGTAACCTGAGCAAGTTTGGGACATTCTCTGCATAGTCATTTAAATGTCTCAAACTTGGATATTAGAATATTTCAGTAGCAACTAATCAGTGCCCTGAAACTGGTAATGCTAATAGACACATTTGAACTATGGAAAATGGAATTCCTCTCCTCTCCTCTCCTCTCCTCTCCTCTCCTCTCCTCTCCTCTCCTCTCCTCTCCTCTCCTCTCCTCTCCTCTCCCTCTCCTCTCCTCGACAATATTTAAGGTGCAATAAGTAGCTATTTCATGATATTAAAAAGTCAAGTACTATATTTGGCCCATGTGCAGATATAATCTTTTGTACATAGACTAAATTAATTGAAGGTTTATTTAAGCCATTATTTAGCATTTTGGTAGAAGAAAAATCTCAAGCTTTGCTTCTCTGCAGATTCTAACATCACTTTGCTGTGGCCACACAGAGCAGCAGTAGAATCATAAAATCAGTCAAGGTTGGAAGGGACTACAAGCATCATCTAGTTCCAATCCCCCTGCTATGGGCAGGGACACCTCACACTAGATCAGGCTGTCCAGAGCCTCAGCCAGCCTGGCCTTAAACACCTCCAGGGATGAGGCTTCCACCACCTCCCTGGGCAACCCCTTCCAGGCTCTCACCACCTTCATATTGAAGAACTTCTTCCCAATGTCCAGTCTGAATCCACCCATTTCTAGCTTTGTTCCATTCCTCCCAGTCCTATCACTCCCTGACATCCTAAAAAGTCCCTCCCCAGATTTCTTGTAGGGCTCCTTCAGATACTGAAGAATGAAGGAGAATGAAGAATGAAGAATGTCAGTGCTACCCAGGATGGTCATGGGCAGTGTTAGAGGGTTATATAATGATGTCTTCATAGGGTTAGCTGGCTTCTAGTTCTCCAGCCAATGAAGTAGACATTACACATTCAAGCAGGATTACACATCTGAAGGTCTGGGTGATATTTACAACGGATCAGACTTATTTTCTCACAGCAACTGTAACTGAGAGGATTACTAAAGCACTGAGTTGGTGTCAGAATGACTAGGATTTATTCCTTACTAGCTGTATCACTTTGAGCAATTCACTTAATCTCTCAGTGCTTCAATTCCCTGCTCAGAAATGGGGACAATAATGCTTCTTACCTTACACTTATTTCAGGAGAATACAGCAATTTGGGCTGCAATTCCCCCAGACAGGAGAAATGAGGACAACAAAGAGTTCACCTGTGGTTTAGGTATTCACCTCCTCCTAGCTCTTAGCTTGTTCACATCTATCTTTGTGCACACAGGTGCAGTCGCATCCCACACTCCAGTGTTGTACCACAGAACAACAGTGGCTTGAGCTGGAAGGGACCTTAAAGATCGTCTAGTTCCAACCCCTCTGCTACAGGCAGAAGCACCTTCCACTAGAGCAGGTTGCTCAAAACCTCATCCAGCCTGGTCTGAAACATTTCCAGGGATAAAGTGTCCACAAATTCTATGGGCAACCTGCTCCTGTGTCTCACCAGCTTCACAGAATCATAGAAGCATAGAATGGTAGAAGGTTGGAAGTGACCTCAAAGATTATCTAGTTCCAACCCTCCACCACAGGCAGGGACACCTCCCACTAGCAAAGGTCACTCAAGACCTCATCCAACCTGGCCTTGAACACCTCCAGTGAGGGAGCAGCCACAACCTCCCTGGGCAACCTGTGCCAGTGTCTCACCACCCTCACTGCAAAGAACTTCCTCCTAACATCCAGTTTCAATCTCCCCTCTGCCAGTTTAAACCCATTGCCCCTTGTCCTGTCATTGCATGACCTTGTCAATAGTCCCTTCCCAGCCTTTTTGTAGCCCCCTTCAGATACTGGAAGGCCACTATAAGGTCTCCTGGAAGCCTTCTCTTCTCCAGGCTGCAGAGCCCCAACTCTCTCAGCCTGTCCTCATAGCAGAGCTGCTGCAGCCCTCTCAGCATCTTTGTGGCCTCCTCTGGACCTTCTCCAACATTTCCATGTCCTTCCTGTGCTGGGGGCTCCAGAACCATACATAGTAGCAAAGAATTTTTTCCTAATGTCTCATCTAAACCTACCCTCAGATGCCCCTTGTGCTATCACCACATGTCCTTAAAAGTAGCCTCAATGGCTAATAACAAGGTTTCCCTGGAGCCTTCTCTTCTCCAGGCTGAATAGCCCTCAACTGTAGGAGATTCTCTCTTATAGGAGAGGTGTTCCAGCCTTCTGATCATCTTTGTGGCCCTTCTCCAGGCCCTCTCCAACAGATCTATGTCCTTCTTGTGTTGGAGGCTCCACAGCTGGGCACAGTACTCCAGGTGGGTTCTTACAAGAGTAAAGCAGACTGGCAGAATCACCTCCTTTGACCTGCTGACCACACATCTTTTGATGTAGCCCAGGATGTGGACTACTGCTCCTAGATGACTTCAGTCACTTGGTCTGACTCCTGCATGAAATGTTCAGTGTCACACCCAACTCCTGGATATCATCTCCCATCACAAAAACATTCCCACAATGCCATTAACCTTCAGTAACTTCTCTGTCTTATTTGAAGTCAGACTCTTAGGAATATCTTTTCACTCCTGCATTAGCAACATTTTTTTCCTTCTTGAGTGCTGAAAGAGGAAACACAAAATGAAGCTACTCTCAAGACTTCAGCTAAGACACCCTGAACAGGGGTTCTTTAGACAAATCAGGATCAAACAGCACATTGCTGCCAAAACCAACCCATTTCTTTTGATTCCTCTGTCATTAGAGAGAAGAGCTAAAAATCCCTTCAAGTTGACTCAGCTCAGTTAACAGTAGGAAAGACTTCAACATCTATTTCTGAGGGAATTTTTGCCAGTGGTGCCTCTTTGAATGGATTCCAGTATATTTTATTTCTAAACTGTAATGAATTTCTCTCCTCTTGTTCACACATCCCATGGTCTGGTCTTTAAGGAAGTGCAGTGATCATACCAAAGTGGTCTTTGTGAGATGCTTTTGAATTACAAGATTAAAGGGTTTTGGTTTTTTGGTTTGTTATTCTTGTTTGTTATCAAAGCTAATCCAACTAGAGGGTTCAAGAACTGTAGACACTCTGAAGTTAGCTTTTGTGATTGGAAGAGTATTTTCCCTGAAGGTGTTGTCAGGTATTGGAACAGGCAGCCCAGGGAGGTGGTTGAGTCACCATGCCTAGATGTGTTTGAATGCCATGTAGATGTGGTGCCTGCAGATATGGCTGTTTACAAGGACTTGTAATGACAGAATGAGGAGAAATGGATTTAAACTGGCAGAGGGGAGATTGAAATGGGATGTTAGGGAGAAGTTCTTTGCAGTGAGGGTGATGAGACACTGGCACAGGTTGCCCAGGGAGGTTGTGAAGGACAGAATCACCCAATGTGATCTTTGATCACATTGGGTGATTCTGTCCTTCACAGCCTCCCTGAAGGTGTTCAAGGCCAGGTTGGATGAGGCCTTGAGCAACCTGTTCCTAGTGGGAGGTGTCCCTGCCTGTGGTTGGAACTGAATGAGCTTTGAGGTCCCTTCCAACCTAAACCATTCTATGATTCTATGGCTTAGAGGTGAACTTGGCAGAGCAAGGTTAGCACCTGGACTCGAGGATCCTGAAGGTCTTTCCAAGATGATTTTATGATTCTATGATTCTACATTTGCACCATAAGCCAACTGCAGACTGAATATTCACTTCTAATCACTGTCCATGTAAGGTATTTAGTAGAAAAAAATATGTTCTCAACAGTTTTGCAGGTTGTTTAAAGCAAACTAATGAAGCAGATGTGACCAAGTTCATAAACCCAGTTAAGCTGACACATTGTCAACAAGAAGCCCTTCATTCATTTGATACACAGCCTGTTGTTTTATGACTATAGCAAGACTGAGACAGAGTGATAAACATGTACATTATTATTATAGTTAGAAAAACTTTCTCACTTCTATCATCAGCCTTTTTCCTTTATTACTTTCATACTATCATAGAATCAGAGAATGGTTTAGGTTGGAAGGGACCTCAAAGCTCACTCAGTCCCAACCCCCTGCCATAGGCAGGGACACCTCCCACTAGCACAGGTCACTCAAGGCCTCGTCCAGCCTGGCCTTGAACCCCTCCAGGGAGAGAGCATCCACAACCTCCCTGAGCAACCTGTTCCAGTGTCTCACCACCCTTACTGCAAAGAACTTTCTCCTAACATCCAGTTTCAATCTCCCCTCTGCCAGTTTAAACCCACTGCCCCTTGTCCTGTCATTGCAAGACCTTGATTTCCTCCTGTTGTTAGTGTGCTTTATCTCTCATACCAGTTTGCCTCCAGTCCTTTGCTGTAGTACAACTTGCTCCCAGACACTCTGCTGATAGGTGCCCTAGAATTTTGAGAGAGAAACAGCAGATTTATCTCTTTGCAGCATGCAGGGAGTGTCTGTGTTGCTAGGCTGGGGGCAAAGGAGAACTTCTAGAATAAATTTCATATCAGAGTATGACATTGTGAACAGATCTGTGCACATTTCAGTGGCTCGCAGCTGCTTTACAGTTTTGGCTGGCAAGCAGGTCTACACTGCAGAAGGTGATAAATGCTTTCCTTTCATTGACTCTAAGTTGTCTGCCCTTTGAGGCCACCAGGAAGCTAGGGTCTGCAGACAGATGAGCAGAACACTGCACAAGCTCAGGACATGATGAAGAGCTGCATTTCTGGTCGCCATCTGGTGGCTTCCTCTACAATAACAACAGGGGAAAGAACCTTAGAGGCGCTTGTGATGTCATGAGGTTATCCTAAACAATTGCACCAAGCACTTTGCTGACCTCTCAAGGTGCTGTGTTTGTTTCTGGACATGTAAGAATGAAATCCACAAACTGATCCTGAAACACGTTTTTGAGAGGATGTGTTACAAAGGTCTAGCTTTCACTAGTGGAGAATTTCTTTCCTTCCATTCTTTGTTTAGTAGAGGTTATGGGAAGCCTGGAGGTGAGGCAAAGAGCTAATCATCAAGGTTAGCCATTTGGAACAGCAGTATGAGAGAGGTGATGTGTCTGTGTGGGATGGTACTCCTGTGATAGATCAGGAGTTCCCTGCCCCCCAACACTATGAAAAATGACCCAGCCTAGACTCAGCCAGCTGGAAGTTAAGGACTGAAGCTCTATTTACAGCTTAGCACAATGTTCAAGCAGATATACACACAATAGACAGGAATAGTTACAGAAATATATAGAAATGTACAAGTTAAAGGTAATACAGAAACACAGTCCCCCTCCCAGAAATCAGAGTCCCCAGGAGGGGCTCCCAACCACCCTTCCAGCTTCTCCCCACCCCTCTACCTTATCCCAGGGTCTGGTTTACATGCAAAGTGAGTTTGGAAGATAGGCAAGGGGGGTTAGAAGCAGAGTAATTAGGTTACTCAGCAGAGAGGCCAGCAGACACACACCAGCTGGAGAGACCAAGACTCACTCTGTCTTGTCTATATTTGTGCTCTTGTTCTTATATACCTCAGCAAGCCTATGAGTGAAGTAGGCATCATCATTGTTTTTCTTTTCACAGCCTATAATCTAATTATTTTCATGAAAAATATTCTAATTACCCCCAAAGCAGCACACACTCCCCAGACACAGAGAGTTTAAGTAAGGTCTAGATTTAAAATACAAGCTAAGCAGTGGGAAAATAGTTAGGATCATGATCATAGAATGCACTGGGTTGGAAGTGACCCTGAAAGGTCATCTTGTTCAACTCCCTTGCTGTGAGCAGGAACATAGAATAGAATAGAATCATAGAATGGTTTAGGTTGGAAGGGACCTCAAAGTTCATCCAGTTCCAACTCCCTACCATAGGCAGGGACACCTCCCACTAGAACAGGTCACTCAAAGCCTCATCCAATCTGGCCTTGAACACCTCCAGGAAGGGAGCAACCACAACCTCCCTGGGCAACCCATTCCTGCACACATCTCCAACTGCATCATATTGCTCAGGCCCCCATTGAGTTTGGACTTGAATGTCTATGAGGATGGGGTCTCACCATGCCTCTGGTCTATATAAACAACATTTAACCAGTCCCAGTAGGATGAAATAACAACTACACAGCAAGCAAAATCACCCAACTGCAACCTGCCAAAGAGTGTAGTTTCTTCTCTCTTATCAGTTATGATTTGAGACTAGAAAAGCTCTTTTGGACCCTCTGTTCTGCCTCGTATTCGTGTGCCAGCTTCCAGGTACTGTTGCTCTTAGACAGTAAAGAGGACTGTGAATGAACACAGTATCAAACTACCAGACTGAGGGGACTTTTGTGGTGTTTTGAGAGAGAATTTGATTGCTTGTGAGTAAACAGCCCTGACTCTGTTTAAATACATCCAAATATTTTTACAGGTCATTACAAGACTTTATCAGCGTAAGAAGTGGAGCAAACAGGAAACAACTGCCTCGATCTGTGTGTTTGTTTCCTGACATCCATTATCACAGATAGCAAGAGGCTTTTGGAAACAGAAATACTTAGAACAGAAGACAGAAAATCAGTCACCTTTTTTTTTTTTTTTTTTTTTTTT
>WBNM01021926.1:157119-168959 GCA_013399055.1 Ramphastos sulfuratus | reverse complement strand
CATAGAATCATAGAATCATAGAATCATAGAATCATAGAATCATAGAATCATAGAATCATAGAATCATAGAATCATAGAATGGTTTAGGTTGGAAGGGACCTCAGAGCTCATCCAGTTCTAACCCCCTGCCATAGGCAGGGACACCTCCCACTAGAACAGGTCATTCAAAGCCTCATCCAACCTGGCCTCGAACACCTCCAGGGAGGGAGCAGCCACAACCTCCCTGGGCAACCTGTGCCAGTGTCTCACCACCCTCACTGGAAAGAACTTCCTCTTAACATCCAGTTTCAATCTCCAGTTTCAATCTCCCCTTGAGATCCACTTTGGCATGATTGCAGTATAAGGAAGGTATCTTATTTAATGATTTTTCTGCTGGCTCCTTTTACATCCCAGCATAACTTCCCCTTAAAACAATTTTCAGTTGTAATTTATTGAGGGTCTTAACAATCTTTTGCTCTTTCACACTAATTCTAACAAGGTTCTGACCTGAATCCTCCTGTGTTCCACATCATTTCCTTCTGGGGATTACCAGGCCAAGCCGAAGAGTAAAAGAGTTATAAGGTCAAGAGATTCTCACTGTGAGACAACTGCTGATTTCCTGGTAGCTAGGAGTGCATCTTTCTATTACACCATAATCACTATCTGATAAATTCCAATCAGAGATTCATAAATTAATGTGACTTATTTTAATTAAGGCAATATATTGACTCACTGTGGGAATATTAAAAATACACAGGCTCTGAAAAGAGTTAATATGTCTTAAAAAGGCTGGTAAAGTGCTGGAGTTTTAATCATGGGTGGCTTTTGCAGATCTAATCTGTGATTTAAGGGTGGGTACATATCACAACATAATAGTTACAGAAGAAGGAAAGCAGATTTGAAATTAATTTTATTCTTCTTTTTTAATCTGCAAATGCTTCTAAGACTTTATTATTTTTTTTAAAGCACAGTGAAGATTTTAACAACTTTACAAACTTTGCTACAAAATGTATTTAAAACCTAACTGCTTCTGTTCTTTTTACTCATATTATTGCACTGTTAAATATTGAATTTAGTTTATGTGAATATTTATATTCTCTTCAGAATAATCTCAGAATAATTTCAGGCACTGGAATGAGCTGCCCAGGGAGGTGATGGAGTCATCAACCTTGGATGTGTTTAAGGGTGGCTTGGATGTGGTGCTTAGGGCTGTGGTTTAAGGTGAATCTTGTAGAGTAGGATTCTAGGTTGGACTAGGGACTAGGTTGGTGATGCTGAGGGGCTTTGCCAACCTGAATGTTCCTGTGATTCTGGGATATCTTTGGTGTTGGAAAAGTCTAGTAACCAAAGAGTCAGATTTAGAACTTCTTACTATACACATTAATTTTAGCCTTTCTACTAACCAGAATCATAGAATCATAGAATGGTAATGTTGGAGGGGACCTCAAGAATCATCCACCTCCCACTAGAACAGGTCACTCAAGGCCTCATCCAACTTGGCCTTGAACACCTCCAGGGAGGGAGCAGCCACAACCTCCCTGGGCAACCTGTGCCAGTGTCTCACCACCCTCACTGCAAACAACTTCTTCCTAACATCCAGTTTCAATCTTCCCTCTGCCACTTCAAACCCATTCCTCCCCATCCTGGCATTATGAGACCTTGTCAATAGTCCCTCCCCAGCCCTCCTGTAGCCCCCTTCAGATCTTGGAAGGCCACTCCAAGGTCTCCTGGAAGCCTTCTCTTCTCCAGGCTGCAGAGCCCCAATTCTCTCAGCCTGTCCTCATAGCAGAGCTGCTGCAGCCCTCTGAGCATCTTTGTGGCCCTCCTCTGGAGTCCTGTGGTGACTATCAATGTTGTCACCTCTTTGGGAGCAGAATCAACCCTCAAAACTGTAGTACAGTGTTTGTCTCACTAAGCTCCCTTGGCTTGGTTTGAAGTACTTTTTGTACATGAGGAAACACCCAGACCAGTGCATGTTGTGGCTGCTCCCTTCCTGGAGGTGTTCAAGGCTAACTTAGATGAGACCTTGAGCGACCTGTTCTAGTGAGAGGTGTCCCTGCCTATGGTGGGGGGGAGGAACTGGATGAGTTTTGAGGTCTCTTCCAATCTAAAATTTAAAAGAAAAAAGAAATTATATATTGAACCTGCAGAGGTTCATGAGGTTTTGTTAAGGCACCAAAACTTCACAGTCTAATACTTGCATTTATCATCCAGATGTGGCAGTGAAAACATAACAAGGCACTGACACCTGCCTCTGTATTATTAGGAAGAGATATAATCACTCTTTCATCACACATATAGGAGGTATACCTTAAAATACTTTTAGTTGCTTGTCAGATATGCTTTATAGTAAGACCTCAGCTTGCAAAAACCTGTATTAATTCAGTCTTGCAGGCCTCATGCAGGCAGGAAATGTGAATTGTTTCCATCTTGCAGGTAGAGAAGATAAAATACAATCTCTACCCAAATTCTTATGGCAGTGGAATACAAGGAAGATGTTGTCCAGTAATTCTTCATTTTCCTGGCAGGATAAGCAGTGCATTTTCTAGAGATTAATGTAAAGCAAACACCTTAATGAAAACTACTTCTACAATAAATGCATGGGATAAGGATCCTGCTCAGTTTATTATTTCACTTAGACAAACAGCTATAAATATTAATTCCTAAGGTGAAATTGTTGAGATCAAGACAAACAAAGGATGTCTTGAATGATGCCAGACTTTTTGAAAATCCAACGAGCTGCTGAAATGTTTCCACTGACAATAGACACTATAGTATCAATTTTCACTCAAGCTTGCTGTAATCCATGTTTGCTTTAAAGATTATAGACATAGTTGGCGTGGGAATCAAAGCCCAAGTACAGGTCAGATGATGATTTAAGTTACTCAACCTTTGTGTCTCTCTCTCTTTCAAATCCTTCAGTAATATGTGAACTCAAACATCTAGAGATTCCAGTAGAGCAGTTGAAAATTAATCCCTAAAACAGGTGGGCCTGAGATTGACTTTGATATGAATTCAGCAGTTGCATAGATATGAATATGATTTAGGTGATTAGAATTCACAGGACGTCCCACTCAAGATTGATCTGGAAACTGAGCAGGCAGGGCATAGCTGGAGGAAGGTAGTTATTGAAATAAAATACATCTTGCAAAATGACTAAAATTTGCTGATGACAGAAATGATAGGGGACGGAGAGATAGAACAGAGAAATATGATGCCTTAACTATGCTGAGTTCAACACCAGAGGGCTGGTACAAAAGACCTCAGCTCCAAAAGTAAAAATGCCTGAGTCCAGCAGTTATTTGGGGATTGCAAATAAGGACCAACAAATTGATATGTCTGATAATCTCTGATATCTGAAAGAAAAAGCTCTGTGCACATTCTCCCGAGGATTCAAACCAAACTCAAAATACCTATTCCAGATGACAAGAAAGAGCAGCTGAACCCAGTAAATTATGAAACCCAAAGCATTTCTCCTAACTGTATCTTATAGAATCATAGAATGGTAAGGTTGGAAGGAGACCTCAAGGATCATCCAGTTCCAACCCCTTGCCATAGGCAGGGACACCTCCCACTAGCACAGGGCACTCAAGACCTCGTCCAACCTGGCCTTGAACCCCTCCAGGGAGGTCTCCTGGAAGCCTTCTCTTCTCCAGGCTGCAGATCCCCAACTCTTGTAGCCTGTCCTCATAGCAGAGCTGCTGCAGCCCTCTGAGCATCTTCGTGGCCTCCTCTGGACCTGCTCCAACATTTCCATGTCCTTCCCGTGCTGGGGGCTCCAGAATTGTACATAGGACTCCAGTTGGGGTCGAAATTTGGCTGGCTTGTACTGCACAGCTGGAATGCATCACAGGATTACAGAATGGCAGGGGCTGGAAGGGACCTCTGAAGCTCATCCTGTCCAACCCCCCCTGCCAGAGCAGGATCACCTAGAGCAGGTCACACAGGAACACATTCAGGTGGGTTTGGAATATCTCCAGAGAGGGAGACTCCACAACCCCCCTGGGCAGCTGTCACCCTCACAGGGAAAAATTTCCTCCTTATGTTTATATGAAACTTCTTATGCCTCATCTTCCATCCATTGCCCCTTGTCCTGGCATTGGGCATCACCCAGCAGAGCCTGGCTCCAGCCTCCTGGCACTCACCTTTACATATTTATAAACATTAATGAAGTCACCTCTCAGTCTCCTCCAAGCAGCACAGCCCCAGCTCCTTCAGTCTCTCCTCATAAGAGAGATGTTCCATTCCCTTTACCGTCTTTGTAGCTCTGTGCTGGCCTCTCTCAAGCAGTTCTATGACCCTCCTGAACTGAGGGGCCCAGACACGTGGAATTTATTATAAGCAAAAGTTCATTAATTAGTATGGTGGCAGAAGAAACCTAAATGAGCAAGATAATGGTTTTCCAGCCATGGGAAAAGGTGATAGTTTTGCAGTAAATAACGTGAGCTCTTTTCAGGAGCAATGTTACTCTGGGCACTGTGTAGCTGTTACAAGGCTATTAGTGAGGGCACAGTTAGAATACAGTGATAGTCTGTTAAGCAATTTGTGTTTAAAGTAAACTAACAAAGTCCTCTGAGACAGAAACAGGAGCAAAGGACCACTTGTGTAACTGGAGGAAACGGAGGATTTATCGTACATAAAGAGATTAAAGAGAGTTTGTTTATTCAGCCCAGCAAAATAGGAGAAGGTTATGATTGTTTTTCATGGCTACATTCAGGAAAGAGATGCAAAGGCATAAATACTGAATTGCAGTGCTTACAGAAAATTAAATGGATGCAAATGTATAAACTGAAACTAGAAATCAGGAATACTTTTCTAATCAAAAGGGGAAGATTTGTGAGGGCTTACACAGCAATAGAGGAATCTGAATTGCCTCCAAACTTGATGAAACTGAGTTCATGGAAGGTATTTGTAATATTAGTGGAAAGAATTTTTCCTGGTTTTGCATTCCTATTCCCCAAGTTCTGATTGTTTAAACTGTTTAATTCTGTATTAGTAAATACCCTTTGTGCAACTACTTCCTGTTGACTGAAAATCCAAAAGAATCTTAGGTAAATTTCCTGATTTTTTTTAGTATTAATAATAAAAAATAATATTCTCTCTGAAATTAATATTAATAATTCATAACTTTGTACAGTTCTGGAGCCTTCAGCACAGGAAGGACATGGAACTGTTGGAGCAGGTCCAGATGAGGGCCATGAAGATGCTCAAAGGGCTGCAGCAGCTTTGCTATAAGGACAGGCTGAAAGAATTGAAGCACTGCAGCTTGGAGAAGAGAAGGCTTCCAGGACACCTTGGAGTGGCCTTTCACTATCTGAAGGGGGCCTACAGGAAGGCTGGGGAGGGACTATTGACAAGGTCTTGCAATGACAGGACAAGGGGCAATGGGTTTAAACTGGCAGAGGGGAGATTTAAACTGGATGTCAGGAGGAAGTTCTTTCCAGTGAGGGTGGTGAGACACTGGCACAGGTTGCCCAGGGAGGTTGTGGCTGCTCCCTCTCTGGAGGTGTTCAAGGCCAGGTTGGATGAGGTCTTGAGTGACCTATGCTAGTGGGAGGTGTCCCTGCCTATGGCAGGAGGTTGGAACTGGATGATCCTTGAGGTCCCTTCCAACCTTACCATTCTATGATTCTATTCAATTATTAATTTCCACAAGAAGAACCACAAACTGAAAAGAGATTAAAAAGGTATCATGCTAAGTAAGCTACGTAGTGCAAAGCCGAGGTGATTGTGCAGTGAACAAGATACTAATGTACTTGTACATTAGAGGAGATAGGTTAAGAATGCCTAGGTTGTGGATTCCATTGAGGACTCCTCTGCATTGGCAGTCCCAAAGCATTTTGACATATAGCTATCATGAGAATCATCATGAAAAACAGTTTTCTCACTGAAGGGATGCTATATGAAGACAGCAGAGGGACTTTTCATAAGGGTGTCTAGTGATAGGACAAGGGTTGTGAGGATGATGAGGGGACTGGAGCACTGGCTGATGAGGAGAGGCTGAGGGATTTGGGGCTTTTGAGTCTGGAGAAGAGAAGACTGAGAGGGGATTTAATCAATGTTTATAAATATCTGAGGNTCTCTGAGGTCCCTTCCAACCTAAGCCATTCTATGATTCCAATATTGAAGTAACATTCAGAGATAACTGAAGATTTTCTACATCCAAACTTAGAATATTAGCATCTAAAGTCATCTAAGTGCCATTGCTGCAAATTAGGTGATTTGTGTCTCAATTATTTGGCAAACTTTGCACTTTTGAAGAGGATAGATGTGGTTTAACAATATACAAATAAAAATCCGTGGAAATACAAAGCCAATGGTTTTAGATACTCTGCTATGATGAATGTTTTCTGGAGGAAAAGAGGGAAGTAAGTAAACAATAGCACTTTACTTAAGAATAAAACTACCCCAAAATCAAGCAGGAAGAAACAATATTGGTTGGTTAAACTACTGATTGATTGTGCTGGTTTCAGGCTAATTGGGATATTTTAATGAAAAATAATTATATTATAGGCTGTGAAAAGCAAACAATGGTGATGTCTGCTTCACTCACAGGCTTGCTGAGATGTATAAAAACAAGGACACAAATATAGAGAGAGTCTCAGTCTCTCTGGGAGATGCTGTGTCTGCTGGCCTCTCTGCTGAGTTCGTTAACCACTCTGCTTCTAACCCCCCTTGCAGGTCCTCCAAATTCACCCTGCATGTAAGGCAGACCCTGAAGTAAGGTAGAGGGGTGGGAAGAAGGTGGAAGGGTGGTTGGGAGCCCCTCCTAGGGACTCTGATTTCTGGGAGGGCTGTTGTGTTTCTGTATTACCTTTAACTTGTATATTTCTGTCAATATTCCTGTACATTGTGTATAAATCTGCTTGTATATTGTGCTGAGCTGTAAATAGAGCTTCAGTCCTTAACTTCCAGCTGGCTGAGTCTAGTCTGGGTATTTTCTTATAGTGTGGGGGTGGGGGCAGGGAACTTCCAAACCATCACATTAAACAATGCATTCTGATCAGGGGATTCATGAGGACATAACTGAAATTAGAGAGGTTCACCTTTGCTGAACTCGTTCCAGGTCTGGGACTTTAATTAGTATCATGGTGTCTTGCTGTGCATGTACTTGGAATGGGAAAACAATACAAGCTTAATGCTTCTGTTTAAACATAGCAGTCTGACTACACTTCCATAATCATGATGAGTCCTTATTTGCAATTCTGTGCATAAGGGAGAGGATCGTCACAATGTTTGAACCTGACACTTTGGTACAAAGCAATTTTGAAGAGGAGACTTCTGTCAGATGTGCTGATTAGTCATTTCACCTATTAGGGCTGACACTGCTAACTAAAAAGGTTTTGCAAAAACGTTATTCATAACAACAACAACAACAAAAAAAATCCCTTGCTATAATGCACAAAGCTGTAGCCTGTCAATACAGAAAACAGCCTCGGAGTGGAAAGTGGCAGAGTAGACAGGCATAATTTTGCCTGTCATACTTATGAGAATCACTACAGCATTAGCTAGCAGAAGGAGCCTTCTCTTGTCTTTACNGGCAGCTGGGTTGGACTCAATGATCTCCAGGGATCCCTCCCAACCACTAACATCCTGTGAGCCTGTGATCTCGTGTATTGACAAAAAATATAAGGAAACATAAACAGGTTCATGTATGCTTCTCTGCTGGGCCTTTGTGTTTTCTTCTGCTACCCCTTAGAACGCCACATCTCCTTTCATCTGGCAGAAATGGTATAATTTTGCCATTACTTAGCAGAAAAATAGGCTTCCATGTCCTTTCAAAGTGTGAAAGGCTGCTTGGAGAGAATGAATATATCTTTGAACATATGGTAATATAGGCTTTGGAAATCTGAGAGTGCTAACTGTAGCTGTCTTTACAGCAAACTGTATTGCCTTGAAGTAATGTGAAGCTTGGCAGTTTTGCTTTGCAGGGGTCCATATAAACATTTTATTTGGCTTTGATACATTTAGAATAACATCTGCTGATTTAAATTTGAGTCTTCTGTTTTCTGGGTAAAATTCTGTCAGAACTTCTGTATTTTGTCTCAGTTTTTCCCATGCCAGCCAGGAACAACTACAAATTTGCTGTGTTACAAATACCTCACATCTTTTCTCAGGCTCAGAGATTCATGAGCTCCAAGGAATGTTTTTGTTTAAGAAGATGAGTTTTACACTTCACAGACTGACTTAAAGTTGAAAGGCATTTTGGTTTAACTTGCAAATGCTATGCAGATTTTTGTTGTGAGAAGGAAAGTCCAAGGTGGTAGAAAAAAGCAGGCATGAAATTATTTTGAGCTAAGATGAGAGGTGACAAGGAGTTTTTAAGAGTCTAGGTAAGGTTAGGGTCAGAACCTGTTAGATGCATAAAGTAAATACCCACATATGAACTATCAGAAAGTAAATACCCACATATGAACTATCAGGAAGTAAATTAGACAAGACAAGTCAGTTATATGCTTTGGACACTTCTAATCAAGGAATTTTAGGTGACTTACCCAGCCTACAGCATCATTGTCCTCATTAGTGTTCTGTCACCATCATCATCATCTCCATCCTACATAACATCTGAGCCTGGGGGATTTGCCATCACACCTCTGGGCATCCCATTTCCTTGATTCTTAGATTGCTTTGAGACACTGTGAATCTCAGCTGCTATTCCCCAAGGAGCCTATTTAAAAAGCAAAGCACAGGAGGGGTGCTCTGTTGTTGGCAGCTCTTGTGGCTCACACAGATGGTCTACTGCGTTCAGAGCCTACTGTGTCTTTTAAAAGTTGGTTTCATTCCTACATGTGAAAGATTAAAGTAAGAAAGTGTCAATCACAAATGTGCTGATTGCCAAATCTGACTGTCTTTTGAATTGCTGGGCAGCAACCACTCAGGTATCCAAAAATCAAAGGAAAACTAATTGGCAGAGGATGTATCTACACCATGACCATACAGACCACAGCAAAAGAATTCTGATGAGTGACGAGGAGAAGCATCCTTGCTTTGGAAATGACATGCCAGCCAGCCTGAGCCCACAGGCAGCAAACCTGTGCTCAAGTTAATCGTCTTGATCTGTTTTTGTTTTGTTTTTTGTTTGTTTTTTTCATTTGAGATGAAACTGTGTGAAAAAGACATCTTGGCTGTGTAAACTTCTTGGTTCTTCTGCATAGTGCCTTGGGTGTGCAGCACTCTGTGCACTGTGCTGCATGTGCCTCTTGCAGAGATCTTTTGTGCACTTCAGCCATTCAGTGGTCTCAGTGTTCAGAGGTGTATCTGTATTGTTGTTGGTACAGGAAAGCAGAAGCAAATGCAGATAAATGGCAGAGCTGCTGGATTGCATACTTTAAAGTCATCAGTTTTAAGGAATTATTCCCATTTTATCCTGCAATAAGTTAAGGTCATAGCACTAGAACTCAAAATCTACCCCTTACTCTGGGTTAGGAGTAGCTACACAGCTCTAGTAGTACTTTTGTTTCCAACTTTTAATAACTTGCACAAAGTCCTTTGCTGGAGCAATTGTACATGGGGAAAAAGTTCATGCATTCAATAAAATCAACACCTCTGCATCCATTTCATTGTCCTTCATTTTTTTTCCCCCAGAAAATAATAAAAATGCATAGTTTTAATGTGACTAGAGCAATTCCATTGATTTACTACACAGCTCTTCTGCTGTGAATTCCTTTCTGATGTTAGGCATGGCGAAAGAGAAAATGAAAAAGTGAACTCAAAGAGAATGCTGGAACCTTATTGAAGCAGCATTTGTTTGAGGCAAAGGTATTTTGGAGCACTGATAGGAGGAAGACGTTGCCAGTTTTATGCATTTTATCCCAATTTGGGGAGACAGCTAAATTGTTCATGAGAAATTCTGTTTGAGCTGCTCTGCTACTCAAGGAGTAAATGAATGCTCTAAGGGAACAGCGACTGTGGAGCCACTTCTTTCCCTCCTGTCTTTGTAATTTGTACTTAGCCAATTTGTAATTTGTACTGCATGTTATGGCCAACATGTGATGTCAGCAAAAGCAGCTGCCTGCTTAAGAACTTGGGCCCTGGGCTATGGTTTGTGGGACAGTACTCATCCTGGTTGGATAACTACAGTGTTGTCTGTCAGTTTTAAAGGCAAGCAGAGGAGGAATACATGTCTCATTAATATCTCCTTGGTATATTCTCAGAATATATATATCCATCTACACATTTGATGTATCTCATCCTGTTGTCTTCAGAATGTTCCTAGTTTGGATATATCTCCAACTTCACTCCAGCTTAATAGGGTAAAGCTGTATTTCAAACATATGGTGTCATCAGAGAGTTGTTTATCTCACTTGAACTGATGTAAAGCCTTCCCAGTGTCGTCTGAGATAGAAAAAAATGGCTGGGGTGACACATTTGAAACAAAAGAGAACACAACAAACATCTTTTGACTTAAAAACTGGCATTTTGGATGCCATCACTTTAAATATGTGATGGATTTCTGGTTCTGCTCAGTAGCAAAGGTGGTTTTTGGAGAGTTAAGGCATATGAAGATGACACTTAAGGTCTGTATGTGGAAATGGAATGATTTCCATCTTACCATTTCAGCCTTACTCCCTGGAGCAGGCAATTAGTACCACTGAGCTAAGCAGAGTCGTTGCTTCTCTGCCTCCATCCCATCTGAAACCAGGGCAGAATCAGTGCTGCTGTGGTGCCAGAGGACAAGAACCTAGGTCCTGTGTTTCTGCTTGTGTCTTTGCTGAGTGTGGCTCATGCCAGCCCAAATCTGTTACAGGGACCTCAGAGGCAAAGGGGTCACAGGCTGCCTGAAAAGTAAATTGTATGCTTTAGGGGACTCCTTTAAATAGAAAAGTAAATGTTATGTTTCAGGGGACTTTGTTTATATAGAAAGAGGAGGAGAAAAAAGAGTACTTCACATTTGGAAGGAAAGATGAGAGAAACTTCTCAGCCTCTTGTGGCTCTCCTGAGGTCTGCAACGAAACTCTTATTGATTTCTGCTGGGAGCTTTGTTTGCATATGGCTTGCTCGAGCCATCAAAGGAATTATGAAGTCAAAGACCCTTCCTCTCAGGCAGTTTGAGTGCTGTCCATAATGTAAACACCATCCTTCAGCCTCACAATCGTTCCCCACTTAATCCTGAAGGGTTTACATTTGCCAGTTTTAGAAAGATACCTTTTAAAAGAGGCCTAAGAATCCGTGTGCTGTTTGTATATTCATTCAGTCTGCTCTGTGAAGGTCTCCTTGCCTTGAGAGAAGATGTTCAGTGGCTTTAGATGGGATATGAAATTTCTCTCATAAATGTGATATGATCTAATAATTAATGAATGCCAGAAGACAAGCTAGAAAGCTTAAAACCTAACAACTTTTGTCTGAGTTATTCTATCTTCTCACTTTCCATCATCTCAGACTTTCAAATAGATCTAGGGTTTATAGCTAGGTAGATATTAAAAATCCAAATCTCTTTCTAATGAAGCTCTATTCCTCCTCCTCTGTGTCGCTGCCCATATAACGTAGCATCAAAAGGAGATGAATGAAATGTAATTTATTTCCACTTAAATATTCCTTAGCAGTGTAAGAATGGCATTCAGTGGTATGGGTGTTACTCCAGAATCTTACTACATAGAGAACAAAGTTAGGTTAATAAGCATAGTAACTGTAATATGTATAGATTCATTTATATATATGAAATAAATAGATACATTTTATATAGATAATATACATGAATATAAATATAAATAGAATATTAATATATACTTATAAAGAAGTATATAAATATATCAATATATATTAGGTTAATAAGTATAGTTATTGTAATATGTGTATATATATATATGTATATATACATTCATTATAAATTTATAAATAAATATGTAAGGTTAATAAGCATA
>WBNM01021926.1:137875-156614 GCA_013399055.1 Ramphastos sulfuratus | reverse complement strand
CTGGACAATAAAAAAGCTTCATTTCAGGTTGAATCAAATCTTTTGCCAAGAAAAAATAAGATGCTTGCTTTTGATTAAGTAATTTCCATTTATATTTTTTTATTATTATTAATTAAATAATTAAAATTATTTGTGCAAAGACTTTAAAACTCAGATTTCAACGTTCCTGGAGATCAGTCAGCAGAATTTTCTGGAGCATAGGGCTGGCATGTGGTCCAAATAATTTCATAATGTTTGCATTACTTCTTGAAGATACAATTTTCAGAAGTATATTAAGGCATCAGGCAGGATTTTCAATGTTTAAATTCATAGAATCATAGAATGGTTTGGGTTGGAAGGGGCCTCCAAAAGTCATCCAGTCCAATGCCTTCTGCAGCTAGCAGGAACATCCTCAACTAGATCAGGTTGCCCAGAGTCCTGTTGAACCTCACCTTGAGTATCTCCATGGATAGGTCCACAACTGTATCCCTGGGCAACCTGTTCCAGTGTTCCACTACACTCGTGGTAAAGAATTTGTTCCTAACATACAATCCAAATCTGCTGTTCTCTAGTTTGAAATCATTGCCTCCCATCCTATCCTTACAAGTCTTTGCAAACAGTCTCTCTCCATCCTTCTTGTAGGCCCCTTTCAGGTACTGGAAGGTTGTTATTTGATCTGTCTGGAGAGTTCTGGGCCCCCCAGCTCTAGATGCACAGGGAGCTGCTTGAGAGAATCCAGCACAGAGCCACAAAAATGATCAAGGAAGTTGAACATCTTCCTTATGAGGAGAGCCTGAGGGAGCTGGGGTTGTGCTGCTTGGAAAGGAGCAGATCAAGAGGTGACCTCATTCATGTTTATAAATATGTAAGGGATGAATACCAGGAGAATGGAGTCAGGCTCTGCTGGGTGATGCCCAGTGACAGGACAAGGGGCAATGGGTGGAACCTGAGGCATAGGAGGTGCCATGTGAACCTGAGGAAGAATTTTTTCACTGTGAGGGTTACAGAGCACTGGAAAAGGCTGCCCAGGGGTGTTGTGGCGTCTCCCTCTCTGGAGACATTCAAGATGGTTCTGGATGTGTTGCAGTGTGATCTGCTCTAAGTAATCCTGCTCTGGCAGGGGGGCTGGACCAGATGAGCTTTTGAGGTCCCTTCCAGCCCCTGATATTCTGTGATTCTATGATTCTCCAGGCTCCATTATTAAAAGGAAGACAGGATAGCTGACAAGATTTTAGAGTGCATAATGAGGTTACCACACCTACCAGCAACTGTACAGAATATTGGCCCAGCAGGGTATCTTCTGTGCTTATATACTTAGCAGATAGATATCTTTTTTGCATTTGACTAGAATTAATCATCCTGCCTCCCATGTATCAGTTTCTCTGCTCCTACATATTTTATCTCTGTTCTCTTTCTTGGAACATCTATATATTTTATTTGTTTTCATTTTTCCTTTCCAACTCTTTTTTATCTCCTCTGTCTGGAAAGAAAACATCATACTACATCAGTTGAGAGACAATATACAGTAAAATGAGTCACTTTAAAGTAAAGGTTGGCAAAATTTCACTAACAATGTCCCAGGTTTTAAAAAAAAAAAACAAAACTAAAAGCAAAACCAAAATCAAACCAAGCTAAAACAAACAAACAAAACCCCCCAAAACCAAACACAAACCCCAGCAATATTCAGGCAGCTTTGCAACTTGCCACCTGTGACATTGCAAGACCATATATAATGTAGCAGTGAATTGCTAATGCGATTCTTGCATAAGAATATGACAATGGAAGACACAAAATAGTCAAAAGAATACTTAAAAGCATAGGAGTAACTTCTGAATCTGGCAAAGCAAAGCAAGTAATGACCAATAAAGTAAAGAAGGAGATGTGAAAATGATTTTGCAGCCTGCTTTCAGTAAGGTGATGTCATTAGTACGATTCTATTTACTAAGTTTAATTGTTTTTCTCATGAAAACCTCGGACTACTTCCAAATAGGTACTTAAAATGTTATTCTCCTAAAAAAAATGCAGTCCAAATCTTCCCATTTGTGTAAATTCAAAGGCAAATACAAAAGATTTAGGTTCTTTTTATTTTTTTTTTCAATATAATTTTAAAACAGAATAGTCACTGCAGCTTTTAAATAACTAAATGCATAAGTGGTGTAGCTGTAATAAAAATAGATTAAACTGGGAGGGGGAAGATTTAAAGTGGATGTTAGGAAGAAATGGTGAGACACTGGCACAGGTTGCCCAGGGAGGCTATGGAGCACAGAATCACGGAATATGATCAAAGGACATGGAACTGTTGGAGCCAGTCCAGAGGAGGCCACAAAGATGCTCAGAGGGCTGCAGCAGCTCTCCTATGAGGACAGACTGAGAGAGTTGGGGCTCTGCAGCCTGGAGAAGAGAAGGCTTCCAGGAGACCTTGGAGTGGCCTTCCAGGATCTGAAGGGAGCTACAGGAAGGCTGGGGAGGGACTATTGACAAGGTCTTGCAATGACAGGACAAGGGGCAATGGATTTAAACTGGCAGAGTGGAGATTGAAACTGAATGTTAGGAAGAAGTGGTTTGCAGTGAGGGTGGTGAGACACTGGCACAGGTTGCCCAGGGAGGTTGTGGCGCACATAATCAACCAATGTGATCGAAGACCACATTAGATGATTCTGTGCTCCACAACCTTCCTGGAGGTGTTCAAGGCCAGGCTGGATGAGGCCTTGAGTGACCTGTTCTAGTGGGAGGTGTCCCTGCCTATGGCAGGGGGTTGGAACTGGATGAGCTTTGAGGTCCCTTCCAACCTAAACCATTCTATGATTCTATGAACTATATGGGTACACTTAGCAAATAATTAGTTTGAGATGCAAATTTCTTTCTCAGTGCTCCTCTTCAGGATTCAGAGAGAAACATTCAGGACCCATTTGTTGTCTGCCTTTTGACTCATGAATCAGTAGTGGAAGCAGCAGGAATGCTGTGGTTTTAGCAATGAAAGCCACTGGGCAGATAAACCAAGAATCTTTGGGTTTATTTTTTTAAAATGCTGTCTAAAGTTTGCCTTGGACATGTTTATTCCAGAGAATGTGAATATAAATTCAAGATTAAAAAAAAAAAAAAAGAAAAGTAAAATGATGCATACAAACTATATTTGGAATAATCCTAATGTAATTTTCAGTTGCTGAATTGATTTGATCTCCTTATCATGGGGAGAAATTGGACTGAGATATTATCAGCAGCTTCTAACTCCAATCTGATTATTGCTCTAATCCTGACAGTGATTGATTCTGAGTAATTATCTCAGAAGCAGAATTAGATTAAAAAACAATATTCCAGATTATAGAAGGCTCCAGTCCATTCTTGTAATTAGTTCCGTCTTAGAATGTATGATGCTATCACATTTGAATAATTTAGGGTGAATTATTCACAAGCAGCCTGTTTGACTAAACTTTAATGGGAAAACAGATAAACAAGAAGCCATCACATTTTGAGAAGCATTGAGTTGTAAATTAGCAGCCTCACTGCAGCAAAGTTTACTTGGCCAACGCTTGCGGTTCGCCACGTAGCTCCTAAACTATTCCTGGGTGCTAAGCAAAAGCCCAGCGCTGCACTAATCAGTGATCACACATTTGTAAGGATGATTTATGATTACTGATGGGGTCGTTATCATCATAATTATGGGTGAGGATTTAATTTTTCACAATTGGCATCTGAATAATTTTCAACCACGGGGCTTTCTGTTCGGAGAAGAATTACTTACAGATAGTGGCCTCGAAGAATCATAGAATCATACCATCATGACAATTGTCTGGAGTGCATTGTATTTATAACTACAGCAGGCAGCTTGGAACTGCCATGGCACTTTTGGACTGTAAGAGAGTTGTTTGGCCTTTTTACACTGAGAAACATATAGGCAAAGGCTAGATTGGTGGCCTTGCAGTCTGATTACAACAAGCACGAGTCACTGAATGGTGAAGATTAGAAGGCACTCCTGGAGGTCACCTAGTCCAATCTCCCTGCTAAAGCAGGTTCATCTAGAGGAGGTTGCATGGAAATGTATCCAAGCAGGTTTTGAGTTTCCAGAGAAGCAGACTCCACAACCTCTCTGAGCAGCCTCTTCCAGTGCTCCAGCATCCTCACAGGAGAGAAGTTTCTCCTTAAGCTCAAGTGAAACCTTTGGTGTTCTACTTTGTCCCTGTTGCTCCTCATCCTGCCACTGGGAACTGCTGAGAAGCACCCATCCTCCTCATCATCCCTTTAGATGTTTATATGCATTGATAAGATCCTCTCCCAGTCTTTTTTCTTCTTTCTAGGCTAAACAGCCCCATGCCTCTCAGCCTCTCCTGGTAAGAGAGATGCTCCAGTTCCTTTTTCATCTTTGTGATGAGGTACTTTCATATTTTCAGTAGGGTTTTATCCAGCTTTGATTTCACCAAGAGATGTCAGCTTTAGTAGTTACAAAGAAAGAACAGATCACAACTATCCCTGCTTTTGAATGGACTAACTAGCAGTGACAAAATCCACTGAGTGTGTTTGTCATCTAGCAGTGCAGAGGCTGGGACACATGGCTCAAGCTGGCAATGCTTGAGTGTTCAAGCTACACAGAATCATTAAATCAGGGAATTCTTCTAATTGGAAAAGACCTTTAAGATTGTTGAGTCCAACCATGCTGAACAGGACCATAGAAAGAGGGTTATAGAAGGAGGCTCTGTGTAGACAGAGCCAACTTGTCCGTAGTGGTTTACTGAGGACATCCTAAATGGAATGATTTGCAAGCTTTTATCTGCAAACATATATCAGTGTGAGGGAAAATCCTGTGAAAAAAACATCCTCATCATGCTTTGACATGAAAAGTCACCTACTCACATAGCACTGCATATATTAAATCCATATCTGTTAAGATATTTTCTTCCTTGATTTTGAAGGGCACTGACAGAAAAAAAAGAACCACTCAGGTAAAAATCAGAATTACTGTTACTTGGGGACTCAATTCCTCCTCTGAATCCTTTTGAAGTCACTTTGAGTGCTTCACTGTTGTTTGGGTGGCATTCCCATGTGCTTCATCCTGCTGTCCTGTCATGGTGCAGACTGAATCATAGAATCATAGAATGGTAAGGTTGGAAGGGACCTCAAGGATCATCTAGTTCCAACCCCCTGCCATAGGCAGGGACACCTCCCACTAGCACAGGTTACTCAAGGCCTCATCCAACCTGGCCTTGANCTACCCAGGTGCAGGACCTTACACTTGGCCTTGTTGAATGTCATGAGGTTGTCCTGGGCACACCTCTGCAGCCTGTCCAGGTCCCTCTGGATGGATCCCTGCCCCCTAGCAAGTCGACTGTGCCACACAGCTTGGTGTCAATCTGCGCTAAGGTTCAGTACTGAGTAGATGCACAACCTCATCACTGAGTTGTGCAGACTGAAAGACTGAGAATGCACAACAACAAAAAAGAGCTTTCCTTTACTCTCTGCACATGGCAGCAGGAAGTGCTGAGCTGGCATGTATGCTGTAGCCCACTTACTAATAACTTTGGCCACCAGAAAAGTACAACAAATTCCCTGGAGGAAAGTGATGACAGGGAATGACTTATGGCACAGAGATATGTTTGTATCACAATGATGCCCCAGTGTTTCTCCTGAGGTGATGCCTTTATTGCAATTTTCTTAGCTGTATGCACCATCACTAGCTCAAGGCTGTTCCTGGAGATGCAGACCAACCCCTGCTCATTAGTTGTGCAGGGCTCAGCTGCAGCAGGTATCTTTATCCAAGGAATAATGCCTCTCATTCTCCCCAGAAGTGAATGACAGACTAGCAGTTTGACTGCACATTTCCAGGAGAGAAGCACTTTTAAAATTCTAAGCTGCTTAAAAAAAAAAAAAAAAATTCTCTAGTTTGTAGCATTGAACAATCTTACAGCTCCTGTTACTCAAGAACATACAACTCTTAGCTCCATTTTTTTTTCTCTCTTCATTCTGTCTTTAAATCATTAAAGCAAATAAACAAATTCTCTAACTGATAACCCCCCTGTGGTCCTGGAACATTTTTTAATGGTTAACCTCCTGCTCCTTTGCACATTTTCTGTTCCCAGATTAAAAAATACATGTCTGTTCTGCATGCTTGTTTTTAGGGAATATCAAACAGAACACCTATAACTAGTGCCAAATTGTCTCTCTTTTATGTTGTTGAATGTCAAGAAAACAGCAATGAGAAAAAATCTTTCAATACTAAGGAAAAATCTTTCAATATTAAACCAGTATTTCTCCACAGGATGAAAAGAAATTATTTTCTTATACAGATGACTTTTTCCCCTCTCTCACCTTTTGGCCATCAATGTCACTCTTACCATTGCCTAAATCTCTTTGTAAGTAAATCACTACCCCTTTATAAAACAGTTGTCTAATGTTTGGTAGCTCATCTTCATTATAAGCAAACCTAATTCACTATATCCTGAAGGATTTATTTTCTGACAGAAGTAAGGGAATACAATTTGGCATCTTTCCTTTGGAAAACAAAAGGGCTATGAAATGTAAGCATTTAAACCTGGTTAACATTTGGTGTTGTAATGCCATTTTAGCAAGAGTAGAATGCAGCCACACAGCACTTTCCTACATTTTCAAGGCCAGCCATGTAAGAGACAGCTGAGCACAAAAGAGTCCTCCACATGACAGAGCTGACCAAAAGAGAGTCCTCTATGTACATCCCAATTCTTTTCTTGCTGCAGCCAGCTCTGCCATGCTTAGGTGATACATCCATCCTCATTAGCTATTGTTCTTCTTTATGGACAGACTACCCTGCACAATCAACTATACTAAACCTCACACAAGATCCTCTAGACCCTTCTACTTGATTTCTTGCCCTTTCTTCCAATTAATATCATCTTTTTCAAACTGTTACAGGCTTCACATTTAATTTCCTGTGTCTTCATATATGCCAGAATATGTTAAATCCCATTTTGTTTGCACAGGATAGTTCAGTTCCAAGGCACGTTCAGAGGACAAGATGTGGTTTTGCCTTTTTACTTCGCCCTTTTTTGCTCAATCAAATATTTTTTGCCTATTTTTTTGCTCAAATACTTTTTTTTTGCACAATGAATTGCATGAAATATAGCTAGTCTATAACAGACCCCCAAATATTAATATTATAGTCTCACCTTGATAGAATATCTTTCTCCAGTCAGTATCAGTTACTTGTAAATAAAGCTTTCTAAACTTGTTTTCTGTAAGACTATATACATAGATATCTATATACATATGCATATATATATGAAATGTAGCAGAAAATTCATGAACAGAGGTTGAGAAACTGCAAAATTCAATGAACACCTGATCACTAATCACTTCTAATGAATCACAAAGGGAGCTCTGAATTACACCACCTAAGACTACTGAATCATAGAATCATAGANATCACCCCAGACCCCCAGGTCCTTTTCCTCAGGGCTGCTCTCAGCCATTCACCACCCAGCCTGGAGTTGTGCTTGGGATTGTACCTGCCCAGGTCCAGGACCTTACACTTGATCTTGTTGAATGTCATGAGGTTGGCCTGGGCACACCTCTCCATCTTGTCCAGGTCCCTCTGGTTGGATCCCTGCCCTCTAGCAAGTCAACTGTGCCACACAGCTTGGTGCCATCTGCAGACTTGCTGAGGGTGCACTGATTCCTCTGTCCATATCACTGACAAAGACGTTAAAGAAAAGCAGTACTCAAGAAATCACTCAAGCACAGCTCCAGACACAGAAACTACATTACACATGCTCAGGCATTTTGCCTCAATTAAAGATTCATTTAAAACATATTTCAGGTAGTTTATTTGTGGTGTCATTATCATTATTATAATTCATTATACTTCCACGCCTGAATACTTGATGTGGCTAAACAGAACAATCAGCAAACAAGCAAACAAATCTACACCTGAATAAGATGAACTTCAGGGAGGGGTGTACTACTCTTTGGCACATTTATTTGGATTTACTATTTATTTCCAAACTCAGAGCTTCTTGCAGCGCATTTAATTCTTTTTTTTGCCATCTGTAATTTTCCTAAAACTAAGCTTACTTCTCCTCCACCTCTTCTCTCCTTTGTATGTGAGCTTTTATTGCTTCTGATGTCTTGAGGAAGTATCTTTCTTCTGCTTGTTGTATATAGGGCACTGGAGTAGAAAATGGATTTCAGTTTTGATCTCTATTCTACAGTCAGATTTCCATGGGTTTTTAGTGCATTGCATCGTTCCTGGATTCTATTTCTAATCTGTGCTAACAGAATCTATATTCTATGTTGAGGCAAAACATAGAATCACAGAATCACAGAATGTCAGGGGCTGGAAGGGACCTCCAAAGCTTATCCAGTCTAATCCCCCTGTCAGAGCAGGATCACCTAGAGCAGATCACACAGGAACACATCCAGGTGGGTTTTGAATTGTCAGGGCTGGAAGGCACCCCAAGGATCACCTAGTTCCAACCTCTCTGCCATGGGCAGGGACACCTCACACTAGATCAAGCTGCTCAGAGCCACATCCAGCCTAGCCTTAAAAAATTTCCAGGGATGAGGCTTCCACAACCTCCCTGACCAACCCGTTCCAGGCTCTCACCACCCTCATGGTGAAGAACTTTTTCCTAACATCCATTCTTAATCTACCCACTTCTGGTTTTGCTCCATTCTCCCTACTTCTATCTCTACCTGACACCCTAAAAAGTCCCTCCCCAGCTTTCTTGTATCCCCTTTCAGATACTGGAAGGCCACATAAGGTCTCCTTAGAGCCTTCTCTTCTCCAGACTGAACAGCCTCAAGTCTCTCTGTCTGTCTCCACAGGAGAGGAGCTCCAGCCCTCTGCTCATCCTTGTGGCCCTTCTCTGGACATGCTGCAGCATGTCCATATGCTAGAGGAAATTGGTCTGCAGATATCTCTTCACCCTGACAATCAAGGCTTTCACTGGAGAAAGCAGAATGTGCAGCAGAATGGTTTCTGTGACATGCATAGATACACAGCTCATACCAATTGAACCTTTTGGCATGCACATGCATTTTAAGCATGACAAGGTTTTACCTACAGACTTTTCTTCAACTTGTTTAAAGTCTAATTAGAATTCACTTCAGGACAGATGAATGATTTGTCCTTTATTTTCAGGATGCTCATTCAGCACAAGTAGAAGACTATCTCAAGTGGCTGTGTATGTCCATTTTTATTCAGCATATTGCTGCTGGTATGATTGTCCTGAAGAGTTCAGTGCAGAGGGACCTCTAGTGAGCCATTTGTAAGTTAATTAGTGTGGCACTGGGAGCTGTCTAGGCATGGTAGCAGGGAGGCTAAATTACCCTTATTCTCAGGCATTTCTTCTGTAGATTAGGCTTTGCTTCAGCTGAACTCTGTGCTGTTGAAGCTACTCTGCTCCTGCATGTCTGAGTAAGATGGTGAAAATCTGGTGCAGATTTGTGTAGTTTGCAAAGCAGAGACAGTGAAAATGCCACTGATTAGATCTTGGCCATTGACAGAACAAATTGGTTGTAGTTCCGTGCAAGTTTTGTTCTGAAAATTTGGATAACAAAATGAACAAAATCAATCAGCAGGAGGATGGTGAGACCCTGGAACAGGTTGCCCAGGGAGGTGGTGGAAGCTTTTCATCAACCCAAACCCCAAGGTCCTTTTCCTCAGGGCTGCTCTCCAGCCATTCACCATCCAGCCTGGAGTTGTGCATGGGATTGTCATATTCTTCCTAAATAGCTCCTTCCCAGTCCTTCCTTGCAGAATGCATAGCTGCCAGTGAAAACTGAGCCTGGTTTGTTCTTAGTAGTAGTAGTGGTAGTGGTAGTGGTGAGAATGATGTGATGCATATCAGCTAGGAGTGCCTCTCCAGGGAGGGTGTCTTCTGAACTGAACACTTAGATTGCCATAGGAATGAAATTACATAAACTAAATCTAACTAAGGTTATTTTGTCAGTGTGGCTGGAGTTAAGGCATGTGAAATTTCCTATCTTATTGCTGCTCTTCTGGAAGTAATGATGCTGGCCATGTTCCAGCCTCTAAATGTATTCTCTTGGGCTTAATACACTCATAAAAATATCCAGTAAATTACTATAATTTATTTTCTATCTCTTTTTTAGCGATCTTGGACTTGAATGTATTCACTCAGATCTTAGAATGTAAGCATTGTCCACATTTCAAACCTTTTAATAATCATTAACTCTGTTATCAAGATACTTTCTAATTTCTTTCCTTTTGTCCTGGTAAATCTAATTTCTGGTGTAGGTAAATGTTCATTGATTTCATTTCTACAGGCTGTGCTTAAGTAATTGTTTAACATCCTTTCTATTTCCTTATCCTGTGTCTCTCTAATTCTTTGCTAATCACTCTTCCAAAGGTGACTTTTTCTCCTTTATAAATTTGCAGGAGGGGCTGGGATATTTGTAGTCACTTATGTGAGAAAATCTTCTCATCCTTTCTTATATTTCTTATATTTCTTGTATTTCTTGTATTTCTTGTATTACTTATATTTATTGTATTTATTATATTTATATTTCTGAGTTTATATGTAACTTTCTGTTCCCATACAGTTAGAGACCACAACACAGTCAGTGGCCCAGGCTTTTTGTTTGAAGAAAAATTAAAGAAGAATAATTAAAGAAGAATCAGCTTCTCTGAATTAAAAAAAAAAAAAAGGAAAAAAAAGAAAATAAATAAATAATCTCTTAAATTTGAGGAGAAAACCACCTCAGCTGAATCTAAAGATTTGTTTGAAAATGTGGCACCTTTTCTAAAATGAAAATGTAGCTTTTGATCAATTCTATCCTGGACTGTAGCTATTTTGCTTGCAATTTGGCACTGCCCCAAGTCATAGCCTGCTGTCACTGAAGCAATTATCTGTCTTTGGTTAAATAATTCAGCCTGGCAATAATCCTGTATACCACTATGGTATATGTCCTATAGTATGCTTCCCCACTTCTGCTTGTAGATGCCCTTTGATATTTTGAGTGGATACAAGGTTAGAGTGGCTGAGTGGGTACCACAGATGCAGTTCTCACAGCACTTCAAAGCACAGGAGTTAAGCCTTCTATACCTTCTTGATATTTTGTGAATTAACTCAGCTTTCCATGTCTCCTACCATGAAGACCATCAACATCAACAGTACTGTGTGCAGGTCTGGAGCCCCCAGCACAGGAAGGACATGGAACTGTTGGAGTAGGTCCAGAGGAGGGCCACGAAGATGTTCAGAGAGCTGCAGCAGCTCTGCTATGAGGACAGACTGAGAGAGTTGGGGCTCTGCAGCCTGGAGAAGAGAAGGCTTCCAGGAGACCTTGGGGTGGCCTTCTAACATCTGAAAGGGGCCTACTGGAAGGCTGGGGAGGGACTATTGACAAGGTCCTGTAATGATGGGACAAGAGGCAATGGGTTTGAACTGGTAGAGGGGAGATTGAAACTGGATGTTAGGAGGAAGTTCTTTACAGTGAGGGTGGTGAGACACTGGCACAGGTTGCCCAGGAAGGTTGTGGCTGCTCCCTCCCTGGAGTTGTTCAAGGCCAGGTTGGATGAGACCTTGAGTGACCTGTGCTAGTGGGAGGTGTCCCTGCCTATGGCAGGGGGTTGGAACTGGATGAGCTTTGAGGTCCCTTCCAACCTTACCATTCTATGATTCTATGAACAAAAGCCAAATGAGAGTTCAGTGCCATGCAAGAAGCACATACTGATGACAACAAGGAAGAAAATATTATAATATCTCAAGGAACTGGCTTCATTTCCTCAGAGCTTCCCAACTGCATAGAAGAAGTGATTCCTGCTCTGCACGTGGGTAAAACACAAACACATAAAATCTGGCAGAAGCTCAGTAAGATCAGAACTAGGAGAAAAAACAACAACTATATTCAAGAAAAGTATAGTGAAAAAAAGACCAAGAAGTATTAAATAAAAGGAAGAATTTTTTTCTTTTTTTCAGGACTGTAATGTTTTTGGTGCTGTAAGGGAGGGGGAAAAAAGGTACTTTGGGAAATTTGTTAGGGTTTTTTTTTTTGCTTTCATTGGTGTTTTAATTGGCTGAGGATTATCTGCTTTTTGGTTCTGGACAATTATTAGACTTTAAAAAAGAGACCTGGATCTGGCTGTAAGCTAGGTCTGGATGTACAGGGTATAGGGCAAGTTGAATGTGCTTGGCAGCTCTCATGTATAGAATTAAGAGAACCTTTCCAGTTGAGCCTCACTGCAGACTCTCCTGACCACAAGTTGACATGGCATAAATGTACCTTTAAATCTCTCCTCCTATAAAGTAGCCTTCTATCTTGTTTAGTTCTCAGAGCCATCTGGGGAGCCAAAAATATCTTAATGAATGATCCTAATACTACTCAGGTATATTTTGCTAAGCAGTATTACTCAGTACTAGCCCACATCCAATAATTGGCATAAAAGCTTTCCATGAAAGAGTTAAACCATCAAGCAGGCAGGTTTCAGAAACTGGTAGGTACTAGAATTCTACCTTCAGGATACTCATAAAAAAAAAAAGGAAGGTTCTCTTTTGCTTCATCTTCTGGTAGGGAAATGTTTGATTCCTCCTCTTGTGTTTTGAGTGGGTAGCGAAGCTGTTTCCCGAACAGAAATTACTTCCAGTTTATTGTTGCCATTTCAATTAAACCTAAGTTGAATTGAGTTGTCAATAAAATTGGCAACTTTTTTTTTCCTCTCTTTCTCTCTCTTTTTTTAAAAAAAATCTTTTCTTTTTTCCTTTTTTTTTTTTTTTAAGTAAATAGGAGTAGTCAATCAGAGATGTTTAAGAAATTATGAAAACTAAGAAGCTCTTCACTGCCCAGTTCAAAGATACCAAAAGAAAACAAAGGCCTGGTATTCCTCATTGGAATCTTGTAGCCTCTGCACTGAACAGAGGTGACAACATAAATCACAGGCTCACAGGATGTCAGGGGTTGGAAGGGACTCAAAAGAGCTCATCCAGTCCAATCCCCCTGCCAGAGCAGGACCAGACAGTCCAGCTCAGGGCACACAGGAACACATCCAGACAGGCCTTGAAAGGCTCCACAGAAGGAGACTCCACAACCTCTCTGGGCAGCCTGTGCCAGGGCTCTGGGACCCTTCCAGGCAAGAAGTTGCCCCTGGTGTTGAGCTGGAACCTCCTGTGCTGCAGCTCCATCCATTGCTCCTTGTCCTATCCCAGGCAGCAGTGAGCAGAGCCTGTCCCCGCCTCCTGACCCCCATCCCTCAGATAGTTCTAAACATTGATTAAATCCCCTCTCAGTCTTCTCTCCAGACTAAGCAGCCCCAGGTCCCTCAGCCTCTCCTCACCAGGCAGTGCCCAGTCCCCTCAGCATCCTTGTAGCCCTCCACTGGACTCCCTCCAGCAGATCCCTGTCCCTCTAAAACTGGGGAGCCCAAAACTGAAGGCAGGACTCAAGATGAGGTCTCAGCAGGGCAGAGTAGAGGTGGAGNTTTTTCTCTTCTTTTTTTAAAAAAAATTTTTTCTTTTTTCCTTTTTTTTTTTTTTTTATTTTTTAATTCACTTCTAGCCTGTTAAATGTTATTGCTTCAAACACAATATGCTCTGGCTGCTCTTGGGTGCTTATAGCTAAGGTACATAAACAAAACAGACCAAGGTTGTCCCTGGTGTAATTTACTGGAATTCAGCACTGTCACACCAGGATTGAATTTGGCTCAGTGTTTTGGCATTAGCAGTAAAGGTCATCCCTGCAGTTTGCCCTTGTTATAGGAAGCATGATCAAAAAGTTTTCCATTTTATTTCTCTTTTGATGGTCACATTAAATCTTATTACCCTGTTGGTACTTACCTCAATGGAGTGCCTGTGAGTTTTCTTTACAGGCAAAGCTTTCCTCCCTGGACATCCATAAATAATTCTGTTCACCACACTATTCCCCACCCTGCCCAGCATTTACATCATGCTTCAGAGCTGAGACAAGAGTTTGCTCTGCAGATGGATTTCTGCTTCATCTTTTATCTTCCCACTTCAGGGCTTCTACCCCTGGACCCTCCATTCCAAACAGTTCCATCTGCATCTTCTCCCCTGCAACATGCCTTTGATAGGGCACTCATCCAACTTCTCTGACTAAAGTGGAATCACTACAATAGATACAGTGCTCTTGAAAACAGAGGCTGCTGCTGCTGCACCTTCTCTTTTATTTCTGAAACAGATGCTATAATGAAGAGAGAAAAAGTGCTAACTGCTTATTTTTTTCAATAAAAGGGTTAGTATTTATGTGCTTGGGCAAGTTATGACACAGTTGTATATTATGCAGGACTTCATTTGTAGTAAGTTGCTTTCTGATTAGTTATTGATTATAATCAGAAGCCTTGAAGCTAAATGTGCAATATAGCTAATAAGAAGGTCTTCTGCAGATGAAGACAATCCTTAGATATAATTTTCAGGCACTTAACACTTTCTATTTATTGAACTTTGTCACAAAAGGCAAATTGCAGCAGCCCATGGAAACTACAGAGGTAGCAAAAGATTTGCAGCATGCCTGTAAGCAGGGAAACAACAGGATCTTGGAGAAAGTTCTTGGTTTTCAGCCTTCCAAGTCAGAGACATAAAAAGCATTTCAAAATACTCCTTGGTATCTAACTCAGCCCAATGCAGAGTGGTTAAATCTCATGAGCTATCTGTAAGACTCAATGGGGAACTGCCTTATTAGTTCCCAGCAGCTGGTGGGAGTTGAAGAATCAGACAGGGGATGAAAGCTCATGAGGGTGTACCAATGTTTCTGTCACCTAGGAGGGTCCCTGATCAAAGCACACTTCCCAGCTTCATGCTGCATTGTTATTTCTTCCCCCATCAAGCAACCTGGACTTCAGACAAGAGACTACCAGAGGACTAAGATCATGAGGTGTTAGCCCACTCTGCATTTTTTCATCAGTCCTGGGAGGTAAGTGACCTGACAGCTCTGCTCTGCTCTGGGCATTTTAAAAGGCAATCCAGAGAAGGGCATCAAGGCTGGTGAGGGGCCTGGAGCACAGCTCTATGAGGAGCAGCTGAGGGAGCTGGGGGTGTGCAGCCTGGAGAAGAGGAGGCTCAGGGCAGACCTCATTGCTCTCTGCAACTACCTGGAAGGAGGTTGTAGCCAGGTGGGGTTGGTCTTTTCTCCCAGGCACCCAGGGACAGAACAAAAGGACACAGCCTCAAGCTGTGCCAGGGCAGGTTCAGGCTGGATGGTTAGGAAGAAGTTCTTTACAGCAAGAGTGATTGGCATTGGAATGGGCTACCTGGGGAGGTGGCGGAGTCACTATCCCTGGAGGTGTTTAAGAGGAAGCTGCATGAGGCAGTTAGTGCCATGGTTTAGTTAATTAGGAGGGTTAGGTGATAGGTTGGACTCGATGATCTCAGAGGTCTTTTCCAACCTGGTTAATTCTGTGACTCTGTGATTCTACACAATGGGCAAAGGTACAAAAAAATGAAGAGAATCAGTACAAGGCACCAAGAGTTGATGCTGCCTAACTACAGCAGCCCATGGGAAAGCAGAAGGGTGCTGTGGAACTGGTTGCAGAGTGAAATGTGCTCCTCTGATCCTCTGGCTGCTTTTCAGATGTCTTCTCATGCTTAGCACATACTTACCAGCGGCAGACGTGGAGGTCAAAGATATTCACTGCTGTTAGAGAGATGCTCTGAAGTTCATGGGAGTCTTTCAATGACTTTTGGCTTAAAGACATTTCATAGCAGTAAGTCTGTTTTCTACCATGTGTTTTGGTCAGCTAAATTAAATTATGCTAGGCTATAAGAAATATATGAGATAACATTGCATTAATATTGGCCATAAATAGGAATCCTACTGACAGAACTAGATAAAAGTTTGGTGAAAGCAAATTTGTTGTCTGATGAAGCCGATGAAAAAAATCAAGTCCAATGCAAAATTTTTACCATTAATAGGAGCTCCAGAATGCTTCAGTTCAATTAAAATTTATCCAAAAAATCTTCTTTTTGGAACGACACAAAATTTTTTTTTTCCTGCTTTTCATTTGCATTTTGAATTAGTTGAAGCACAGAAAGGAAGAAAACCAAAATTGCAGCACAGTACAGAACACCAACAGTGACTCCCTAAAGGAACATGGATTTGTTTCAGGGAGAAACCCAAATGTCCTTGAAAATTTATACGTTGGTGAACTTTGTCTAAAGCTTTTAGTTTGTAATGGAAAAGCAAAATAAATCAGTGGCTAAAATCCAATTTTAAAATATAACTCATATGCTTGCCTTGTTAATAAAAACCACTTTGACACTGTGGTAAAAGCATACACAACCCTAATACAAACCCCACCATGACTCCCATGCTGACAGATTTTCAGCTGACATCTTTTACCATCCCTGTTATTTGATTTCAAATTCAAATGGTGTGTCTTCCCCTTGTCTTAGCTATCAAATTGTTTGAGGAAGTTCTTTACAGTGAGGGTGGTGAGACACTGGCACAGGTTGCCCAGGGAGGTTGTGGCTGCTCCCTCCCTGGAGGTGTTCAAGGCCAGGTTGGACGAGGCCTTGAGTGACCTGTACTAGAGGGAGGTGTGCCTGCCTATGGCAGGGGGTTGGAACTGGATGATCCTTGAGGTCCCTTCCAACCTTACCATTCTATGATTCTATAAACCCCTGGCTACCAGATAAAAGACCTTGCAGCAGCTTTTAAAATGAACTTTAAAACACACAAGAAGAGATGAATTTATAAGGGAGATGAAGAAATTAATTTGCTTACTAATAAACATGAAACAACAGAACTGGACAGGCTTTAGCTATCCTGGCCAAAAGAAAAGGGGGCATGGAATGGTGTAACAACGGGGCAAAACTGTAAATAATTGTTCAAAATGTCTCATAAATCATATTAATATATCACAGTGCCAAAGTAGGAGAGAATTGGAGTTTCTCTGGGCTGCAAATCCAGCTTTATATCCACCCTTCCCTGCAGAACTCAGTAAGACAGTAAAGAGTCACCCCAGATGATGAGTCTCACACTAGATGATCTTTCCACATTCTCATTCTGGAAAGTGCCTGCCTCAGACTGTCCATGCAATTAAAATAAAGGAGAGCTTCGGGATTTTAACTGTTATTACACTATGTGGGCTCTTCTATTTTGTATGAGGAGGAGAAATCATGAATGCAAAGAAAAAAAAAGTTGCCTAAATGCTTCAATTTAATTTCAATCTGTACTTTATATGAGCCCATTTATTGGATTTAGAAGGGGTCTCATTAACTGATTTGAAGCTGAGTTAGAGCTTTGCAGCTTCTTTTCACTTGTTGAAAGTTTAATATCTCATTTCACCACATCGCACTTAATTCTAGCAGAGGTAAACTACACAACACTTTAAAATATATTCTGATTTAGGGGATGTGGAAAGGAATTCATATCCCTCACACTCATGGATTCAACAGTTAGGATTCTTACTTGTATCTTCTAGTCCTAGAAATAACATCTACATCTCCATCTATATGTATGTCTGTGTCTATGTCTATGTCTATGTCTATCTCTGTCTCTATCTCTATCTACATCTGTATCTATATCTACATCTGTATCTATATCTATATCTATATCTATATCTATATATCTATATCTATATATCTATATCTATGTCTATATCTATATCCATATCCATAGATATATCTATCTATATCTATATCATCTATATGTATATCTATATCCATATCCATAGTTATCTCTATCTCTATCTGCATCTGTATCTATATCTACATCTGTATCTATATCTATATATCTATATGTTTATCTATATCTATGTCTGTATCTGTATCTATCTATAGCCATAGCTATATCTATATCCATAGCTATAGCTATCTATATCAGCTCTATCTCTGTCTCTATCTCTATCTCTATCTCTCTATATCTATATCTATATCTATATATCTATATGTTTATCTATATCTATGTCTGTATCTGTATCTATCTATAGCCATAGCTATATCTATATCCATAGCTATAGCTATCTATATCAGCTCTATCTCTGTCTCTATCTCTATCTCTATCTCTCTATATCTATATCTATATCTATATATCTATATGTTTATCTATATCTATGTCTGTATCTGTATCTATCTATAGCCATAGCTATATCTATATCCATAGCTATAGCTATCTATATCAGCTCTATCTCTGTCTCTATCTCTATCTCTATCTCTCTATATCTATATCTATATCTATATATCTATATGTTTATCTATATCTATGTCTGTATCTGTATCTATCTATAGCCATAGCTATATCTATATCCATAGCTATAGCTATCTATATCAGCTCTATCTCTGTCTCTATCTCTATCTCTATCTCTCTATATCTATATCTATATCTATATATCTATATGTTTATCTATATCTATGTCTGTATCTGTATCTATCTATAGCCATAGCTATATCTATATCCATAGCTATAGCTATCTATATCAGCTCTATCTCTGTCTCTATCTCTATCTCTATCTCTCTATATCTATATCTATATCTATATATCTATATGTTTATCTATATCTATGTCTGTATCTGTATCTATCTATAGCCATAGCTATATCTATATCCATAGCTATAGCTATCTATATCAGCTCTATCTCTGTCTCTATCTCTATCTCTATCTCTCTATATCTATATCTATATCTATATATCTATATGTTTATCTATATCTATGTCTGTATCTGTATCTATCTATAGCCATAGCTATATCTATATCCATAGCTATAGCTATCTATATCAGCTCTATCTCTGTCTCTATCTCTATCTCTATCTCTCTATATCTATATCTATATCTATATCTATGTCTATATCTATGTCTATATCTATATCTATATCTATATCTATAT
>WBNM01021926.1:109869-130623 GCA_013399055.1 Ramphastos sulfuratus | reverse complement strand
ACAGGTTGCCCAGGGAGGTTGTGGCTGCTCTCTCCCTGGAGGTGTTCAAGGCCAGGTTGGAGGAGGCCTTGAGTGACCTGTGCTAGTGGGAGGTGTCCCTGCCTATGGCAGGGGGTTGGAACTGGATGATCCTTGAGGTCCCTTCCAACCTTACCATTCTGTGATTCTATGATTCTATGATTCTATAATGCTCTGACTACTGTGCTGTAGTAGGAGGAACACAAATGCTTTGTAATCTGTCACATTTTCATTTCATGGGCTTGATGCAAGTCCACCAATGATGAAAGGAGGTTGTCTGGGGTTGTTTTTTTCTGTTTGTTGGGGTTGTTTTTTCTGTTTTTTAGGGTTTTTTTCTGTTTTTTAGGTCTTTTTTCTGTTTTCTTGAGTCAGTTTTGACTGAGAACACCCAGCTGCTGACTTCAGTAGACACAAAGTTTTAGAACCTGTTTGTGGTTTGAAGGCCTTTGCCTTGTGCAGTACTCTTAATGTAACTCCATGTGTGCCCATCCCTTTGGAAGAACCTGATCTGATTCTGATTTAAGTCTATTCTGTGTTGTGAGTGTATCTAAAGCTCCTCTCACAGCTGTCTCCTCGGTGAGCACACTTTTGAGTCTTGTCACTGTATTCCTGCACAGTGGATAGAATAGATGCACAGGCATCTGGAAATAAGGATTAGGAAACTTCAGGGTTTGTCTTTTCCTTCAACCACAGACATACATGCACCCCATGTTCTCCTCCCCCCTATTCTGCCCTGGTGAGACCTCACCTGGAATATTGTGTTCAGTTCTGAGCTCCCCAGTTCAGGAGGGACAGGGATCTACTTGAAGGAGTCCAAGGGATGGTTGCAAAGACACAGTGTGGGAGCACTGCCCTGTGAGGAGAGACTGAGGGACCTGGGGCTTTTTGGTCTGATGAAGAGAAAACTCAGAGGGGATTCAATCAGTGTTTTTAAATATCTGAGGGCTGGGGGTCAGGAGGGAGGGGAGAGGCTCTGCTCAGTTGTGCCCTGAGGTAGGACAAGGGTTAATGGGGATAACCTACAGCACAGGAAGTTCCACCTCAACGTGCTCTGGCAGGGGGGTTGGACTTGATGATCTCTGGAGGTCCCTTCCAACCCCTAACATCCTGTGATGGCCAAGTTGTAGGCAAGGTATGATGAGCCTTGAATGGTGCACTTAGTGTTTTCTCTAGGAAGCTTACTGGTCAATGTGCAGATTTTGTGATCATTCTTTTGATGGAAGTAATTTTTTTTTATATAATATGAGGTAAAATAGAATCAATAATTGCCATTTGTACATTCTACAGAGCTTCAAAACTGAAGATTTGGCTTTCTAACAGCTAAACTATAGAAGCTCAAAGTTCTCACTCTTCATATTTTCTCCTTAGCATCTCTCTGAATTAGATTTACCTTTAAACTTTACTTTGTAGTAAGAAATTATCATAAAGCATTTTTTCCTCTTTTTTTCCAAGGAGTATTATAAGGTTTATATTTATTTGGCAAAAATGATGAAAAGTGCTGTAGAAGCAGTGCACAATGACCTGGGTTTCATCCTGCTAACATGAAAATGTAAAAGAAACATGAGAATGTCCACCTCATCTAGTGGAAAGAGGGATTGGAACTAGATGATCCTTGAGGTCCCTTCCAACCCTGACATTCTATAATTCTATGCTCACTTTTATACCAGTTTTTGAGCACAACACAATCATCTTCTTACTCTGAATACAAGGGTTATGGTAAACTTGCAGCCATCCATAAGCAAGATGGGAGGAACAAAGGAAGAAGCAGCACCTCCAACTAGGTCAAGAGCTCCTTGGGAGGAGGGTGAGAGGAAAATGTGCTAAGTGAGTTGTTCATACTCGAGCAGCTACAGTTTGAAGAGCTGTTATGGCTGAGAGCTGAAGTTTCAAGGATCCAAGCCCTTCTTCCAGAGCACATCAGCTCATCTATACATGTCTTTTCTGAGTTTAGATGTTCTCACCTTGGTAACCTATCATTTTTTATCTCAGCATTGACAACAATTTCTCATCTATCAGCTCATTTTCTTGGTATGTCCTAAATCATTCCTTTTTTCCTTTTTTATTTTTTTCCTCCAGTTAATGCCACCAATATATATATTTTTTTTTCACTGACTGATAAAATTTCTCCCAAGTCAGAGATCGATTTTTTTTTGTTTGCAGCAGTTCATATTAATGGTTTCTTTTACACTTATAAAATGTTCTTTCCTTCTGCAATATATTCTTCAACATGCATGATGTTGTGTATAAGAGACTTTCCAATTGCACATTACAAGTACTCAGACACTGTCTGATACATACTGCTTTCTTGGACTGCAACTATTGATCTGATCTCTGTCACTAGAAGGTTATCACAGAATCACAGAAGGTTAAGAGTTGGAAGAGACTTCAGAAGATCATTCAGTCCAACCCCCAGCCAGAGCAGGGTCACCTCTACCAGATCGCACAGAAACGCACCCAGGCAGGATTTGAATATCTCCAGAGAGGGAGACTCCACAACCCCCCTGGGCAGCCTGTCCCAGTGCTGTCACCCTCACAGTGAAAAAAACTCTTTCTCATGTTTCCATGGAACTTCCTATGCCTCAGCTTCCACCTACTGCCCCTTCTCCTGGCAGTGGGCATCACTGAACAGAGCCATCCTCTTGGCACTCAACTTTACATATTTATAAACATGAATAAGGTCACATCTCAGGCTCCTCCTCTGTGATGTAAAGAGCCCCAGCTCCCTCAGGCTCTCCTCATAAGGAAGATGTTCCATTCTCTTAATAACTTTTGTGGCTCTCTGCTGGACTCTTTCAAGCAGTTATGGTGCAAAGCTTTCCTTCTCTGTCTCAGTTAACTGATTTTTTTTTCCCCTCTAGTTCTTGTTTTGCTTTCCATCCTTCCTTCCTTCCTACCTCATGGTTTGTCATTTTTCTCTTCTCAGCAGTTATATTTCCTTTCTTTCAGCAGCTGCTCTTAAGGAATTTCAGTGGTGTAGAGTTATTTGTGGGCTAGACTGTTTTACTCTCTTGGTACCTGCTGTCTTTACTTGAAGCCTCTAAACCAGTAATTGGTAACAAGTTTCTCTCAGTGGGTTTTACACACAGCTGCAAGGCAGAAAATAAACAGTTCTTTCAAGTCTACACTCTTAGGGTTTCAGCTGTATACTAATGACTTCCCCAGCTTGCTAATGAACATTTTAAAGAGATATCACCCATTCCTATTAACAGATTTTTAAAAGCTTTTCCATAATTTAGGCAGGATCTTGTAATGACAGTTGTGAGAACATGACATCAGAACAATATCCTTCCTAACTGCAGTTTCTTTCCTAACTCAACCAGCCACTGGTGTGCAAGTTTATGAGTGACCTGTACTAGTGGGAGGTGTCCCTGCCTATGGCAGGGGGTTGGAACTAGATGATCCTTGAGGTCCCTTCCAACCTTACCATTCTATGATTCTATGATTCTATAAGTTCAGAACTTGTCATCCAACAATAATTCATCTTCTCCAAGCCTTTTAATTGTAATATATATATAACTAAAGCAGCCACTGGTGTGCAAGTTCAGAACTTGTCATCCAACAATAATTCACCTTCTCCAAGCCTTTTAATTGTAATATATATATATAACTAAAGCAGCCACTGGTGTGCAAGTTCAGAACTTGTCATCCAACAATAATTCACCTTCTCCAGGGCTTTTAATTATTTTATATATATATGTATATTTAAAATTATAGTCAGAATGTCCAGTGTATTGTTACTCCTAATTATTTCCTCATTTAAGTAACAAAATAAATAGCTGGAATAAATTTAATAGCATGGATTACACAGAATGGTAGAGGTTGGCAGGGGGCCTCTGAAGATCACCTAGATTAGGTTCATTCAGAATTTTCTCTTTCTGTGTTTTAAGGGGAAATTTCAAATATTTATATTGATTGATTTTGCTTTTACTCAAAAAAAAAAAATATATATATAGAATCATAGAATTGTTAGGGCTGGAAGGGACCTCAAGGGTAATGTAGTTCCAACTTCACTGTAATGGGCGAGGACACAGAAAGGTTGGGGAGGGACTATTGACAAGGTCTTGCAATGACCAGACAAGGGGCAATGGGTTTGAACTGGCAGAGGGGAGATTTAGACTGGATGTTAGGAGGAAGTTCTTTACAGTGAGGGTAGTGAGACACTGGCACAGGTTGCCCAGGGAGGTTGTGGCTGCTCCCTCCTTGGAGATGTTCAAGGCCAGGTTGGACGAGGCCTTGAGTGACCTGTACTAGAGGGAGGTGTCCCTGCCTATGACAGGGGGTTGGAACTAGATGATCCTTGAGGTCCCTTCCAACCCTACCATTCTATGATTCTATGATCAGCAGCAAAAAAAGGCAAAAGTTTGAAAACAATCTTCAGCTAGAATCATCTGTCCTTTTCCTCTTAAGTCTCTGATCAAAAATTTGCAATGCTTCTTAAAAAGCAAGGGAAGGGAAAAATGAATGTTTATTCAGCTATTCAGCTATTCCAGTCCTAATAAGCTGGATCATGGTTTAATAAATAAAAGTGTTTTGCTGAAAGTATGACACATGCATAATCTCTTTGAGTGTGTGTGTGTGTGTGTAGATATAGCAGAAAAAATAAAGTTAAATGGAACTTATATACCATTTGCAATTAAACTTGTTGTATTGGGATTTTTTTTCCCACCTTCTAAAGAAACCTTTTCAAAGGTTTTGGAGATTTTTCTCTCAAGCCATTCCAGTATTGACATTTTCTAACGGAATGGAACAGTCACACCAGCTCTTGTTCAAGCTTTTCATGTGGCTGTTTCATCTCCTAATAACACTTCAAAAGCTTATTTAACAGGGTAAAAAAAAAAATATATATATATATATATATCTATCTGCAATGTTGTTTGCACAGATATGCAAATTAGACTACTAAAGGCTTGGGGTGCAGGGGAAATACTAAGGTTGTGCCCACCATAAATACAGTTGCAAGACAAAATGTTTCGTTCCTATCGATTTGGAATGGCAGATACTGTGACTGTGCAGCAGAATAGGGATAACCTCCTGACTTAGGAGGAAGCAGCAGGGTTGTATTTGTCTACCCCTACCACTGCAGTGAAATGGCAAAGTGCTCAGGGTGACAGGGAATTGAGTCTGGGCTCGGGTTGTGTCACGCTCATTCACGTCATGTCTATAAAACAACCCTGCACTGGTTAACAGAGCAATGCTCTGTGCTCCAGGGCATTCTGTAAGTACTTTGGAAAGAAGTGCAGACCCTTTGCCTCCCTGTGTCAGCAACAAAGAGGGGAAACCACCTGGCAGCAGCAAGGAAAGTCTGTTACTAATTGCAGTGCCTGGATTGCTTGAGTGTTGCTGTTCATTGTAGGCTGACAGGTGGGCAGACAAGACTGAGGTGCGAACAGGACAAGGGGCAATGGGTGGAAGTTGAGGCATAGAAAGTTCCATGGAAACATGAAGAAGAATTTTTTTTCACTGTGAGGGTGGCAGAACACTGGAACAGGTTGCCCAGAGGGGTTGTGGAGTCTCCCTCTCTGGGGATATTCAAAACTTGCCTGGACACATTCCTGTGTGATCTGGTGTGTGGGTACCACGATTACCTGCAAAAGAGCTCAGGACACCTTATATCTACATTCTTTCAGCTGAAGCCAAGTTCCTTTGTGGCATACATTGTATTTCATATTTTTTTTTTGCATAACCCAGTATGTATGACCAGGTCCTTTGACAGAAACCACCTCTTGTACAGGTGTAGCCTCACCTGAAAGGCAGAATGCCCCAACAGTCTTCCCCAACAGATTCTTTTCACGGCTAACAGGAACTCTGTCACCTTCTACCTTTTGTAACAGATCTGAGTGAGCTGGACCTGCTCAGTTGATAGAACCTCTCCTGTTCACTACCCAGGTAGCTTGGGCTAGGTGTTTCTCCCAATTCTTTAAGGTTCCTCCCCACATTGCTTTTAAAGTTGTTTTCAGCAAACCATTATAACACTCAATCTCACCTGAGGCAGGTGTGTAATGAGGGCTGTGGTATATCCAACAATGCTGTGCTCTTTGGCCCAAGTTTTTTATAAGGTTATTCTTAAAATGAGTGCCATTGTCTGGTTCAGTTCACTCTGGAGTGCCATGTCTCCACATGATTTGTCTTTCCGAGCTGAGAATGGTCACTGGTGAGAGCCCACCTGGAGTACTGTGTCCAGTTCTGGAGCCACTATTATGAGAGGGCTATGGATGTGCTGGAAGGTGTCCAGAGCAGGGCCACAAGGATGAGCAGAGGGCTGGAGCTGCTCTGCTATGAGGAGAGACTAAGGGAGTTGGGGCTGTTCAGTCTGGAGAGGAGAAGGCTCTGAGATGACCTTATTGTGGATTTTCAGTATCTTAAGGGGGCTACAAGAAAGCTGGGGAGGGACTTTTTAGACTCAGGTAGTGATAGGACTGGGGGGAATGGAACAAAGCTAGAAATGGGTAGATTCAGACTGGATGTTAGGAAGAAGTTTTTCACCTCTCCACTCAGAGACTTCAATACTCTTCTGCTTCTAAGTTTCTCTCTTCCCATTTTTTTTATGTCTAAGCTAGAAATCTAGCTCAAACAGCCACACCTGGTCTAGGTGATCCTGCTCTGGCAGGGGAGTTGGACTGGATGATCTCTCGAGGTCTTTTCCAGCCCCTGACATTCTGTGAAAAATCAAGAGCTCTAGCACCTCCTTACACAAGCAGCTTTGTATTAGCCTACATCTGAATTTTTTTTCAGAGCAGGGCATGCAAAGTGGGGAGAAATGCTCCCACTACATTTTAAGGTGTCTGAGAACAGTCAGCTGACTCTATTAAAGTATACCCTAGCAGAACTGCACCCTTTAGCTTCTGTTTATCAAAGGCAGGGAACTGAGGGCTGGAATATAAATCAAGAACACTTCAGAGATAGAGAGTTCAGAATGTACCTTTATAAATCTCCTGTCATTTAATTAACTACCAACTTCTGTACTTCTGTGTCCAGAGTGACAGAGACAATCTGGAAATCTTTCCTATGAAAAGTTGTTTCACTGACTTGAGATGTTGCATGAAAGCTTTTCCCTCTTGCCTTCTCCAAGGGATGACTTCTTATTTAACACGTTATGTTGAAGGCAAAACATGCACAGACCATTTGAGGTAAATAGAAGTGAGATTTCCCAGGCTGTAGGAAGAAAAGCATGTTCTTTCAGACTGCATTCAATTCAGTGATGTGAAGGGACATTATTTTGTACCTTCCTATTAGTTCCAGGCTGGCTGATACAGGTTTCTTTTGTTTTAAATCAATCAGTGCTTATGGATCTAGTAACTGGCTGAAGTGACTGTCAAGAAAGAATTGTGTCAGTCCCTTGCTTTCTAAAAGAAAATAGAATCACAGAAGGTTAGGGGCTGGAAGGGACTTCAAAAGCTCATCCAGTCCAAGTCCCCTGCCAGAGCAGGATCACCTAGAACAGATCACACAGGAACTCATCCAGATGGGTCTTGAATATCTTCAGAGAGGAAGATTCCACAACCCCCCTGGGCAGCCTGTTCCATCAACCTCACAATGAAAAAAACTCATTCTCCTGTTTCCATGGAACTTCCTATGCCTCAACTTCCTATTGCCCCTTGTCATCATGATGATGTCCATGGGACAGTGTAGTGAAGGTTGTGGGGGTTTGTTGGTTTTGTTTTAAATTACAAACATTAGAATCATGACAAATAGAAGCCTTGACAGATCTTCTATAGATGCCATGGTTCCTTTGGTTCCTGAACAGTGCATTCTGTCTTTAAATACTAATTACAATGTTAAAAGCTTTTGACAGTGTACAAGATCAGAAGACAATCAGCTTGACCACATTATACACTGCCGCATGTAAGAATTTTTAGTGCCGTTGAACAAATGACATTTCCCCCCACACACTTTTCATTAGAGCCCCTTGTTGCCATCCAATCTTGATTTTAGAAATTAAAGCTAACAACCAGATTGAAAGAATCCAGAGAATGACAGCATGGGGGCACAGTCTCAAAGCCACAACTAACAGCAGGAGACAAAGTGAATCTCAAGCTATTCCAGCTCTTCGAGAAGGAAAGGGGAGGAAAAAAGCATTTTGCAGGAAAACTCGATTATGACAACCCACAGCTATAGTACAGCACTTGTGAATGTTGACACTAAAGCTTTCCCTGCTTAATGTTTTAATTAAATACCTAAAGGCCAACCCTTCTCAGTCAGTGTCAGAGCAGTACTTCTCTATGGATAAATGTTTACAGCAAAAGCTCTGCTGAGGGTTTCAGCAAACAAGTCTGGGAGAAGCGAGAAGGCTTTCAGCTGAAGCACTTGAGATCAAGAAAGCAGCAGTGATTAGAAACCAGCAGTACAATAATAGGACGATTTAATCCACCCAAATGTCAGTCTCTGGTTTACAAGTTGGCAATCCCATCTTCATCTGCAGACAAAAGGGCACTGGTTAGTCATCTGTTTAATTCTCTTGCTGCAGCATGTCATTTGGATGTTGAAGGAAAATCCCTTGATTCGGGCTGCCATTTCTGACAGTCTCCCTCTAGACCACATTAATAAGCTTTTTAGAGAAGGGAATGCAGAATAATCAGCAGGCAGCCTGCATGCAAAATGGAGACAGAACAGACAGCAGAAATGCCCGCTTCCCTTTGTAGTTCTGATGCATAGGTGACCCTTCCCTCCCAGAGCAGCAGTGATTTAGGCTAAGATTGCCTTTGAAAGCCACAACGTAATTAACCATTTTGTGCATGTGAGGTCCGCCCAGCTTCAAACCCTGCTGCTTTGCAATGGAAAAGATTCGGCTGCGTTTGAGTTAGGTTTATGGAACGTGCTAACAATAGAGCAGACAGAAAGGCTGCCTGGCATCCTGGAATACCTAGGGGATTTCACTCAGAAAAACAAACATGTTACTCTTTAATGTAGGCTCACATCTCATTATACAGTCACAAGTGGAACGAGACACACTTCGCCTTTGTAACTGTGTTGCCAGGAGGCAGGTAAGTGTTATGCTACAAACAGTCCTGCTAAGACCTGCATGATTTTAATATGTTTTGAAAGCAAATAATTTGTTAGATAATGGGAGTCTTGGTGTGGATATTTCCTGTTTTTCTCTATTAATAATTTCTCTATCGCCAGCTGTAAATTGAAATTGTCAACAGCTTTGTTTAACCTATTCTGCACTGGCTGTCTCGAGGTGCAGCTGAAAAGCAAACTATTATCAGAGCATCCTTACTTTGGTTTTGGAAGGATTTGCTGTTGAGACATTACAAAACACTAAAAAAGAACCCGAGAAAGCAGAGATCTTGGAGCCCTGAAACCTCTTTTTATTTCACTTGGAGGTGAAGAAAGTAAGCACCATTGAAAATCAAGCTCAAGATATGCACATACAAGCAAGAAAAGTGAGAGGAGATTAAAAGGAGAAGGAAAGAAATGTAATCCTGTGTGATGTGGTAAGATGTAGGTAAGGCTCGGGGACGATTTTGTGAAGCAGAAAATTGACAAAACCTGCTATTAATTATTGTGCTGATGCTATCAGTGGCATTACCATAATCAAAAAGTGAGACGTGAGCGTAGTTCACCAGGCACTAGGTAGCTTGGGGGTTAAATCACTTATTCTCAACGGAGAGTTTAAGAAAAAACATAATTAACAGTAAGAGACAGCACAAGAATTCTTTTATGTAGCCTGTGTTGTCAGTAGTATCTCAGTAACAGCCTCAGACATACTGCTCTGTTTGCTTGTGAAGGGATGGGGGGGATAGAAGGAGACCTCATTTGTCAGCTGCAGCTACCAGGAAAGGAGATTGGAGCACACTTAACCAACTTTGTGATGTTAAGAAAAAAACTAGGAGCTCTTTAAAACACAATATTCATGCTACTTGGCAGACAAATGCTAGCATAAAGCTCCTTTCAGGAAAAAAAAAACTGTCTTCCAAATTGCCAGGAGTGTAGGAAAGGAATGTACCAAAAAGAAAAGTGATGAGTTGTTTACTTTTGCAAAACATCTTTTTAACTGTTGCTTTTTTAGTTGTTGGGGTTTTGTTTTGTATTTTTATTTATTTGAGGTTGTTTTGTTTGTTTTGTTCTGTTTTGTTTTGTCTTCTCTAGGGAGACAGAGACAACAAAACGTGGCAGCAAAGACCAGGACAGGAGGCTCCACTGCTTTACACCTTCTTTCTCAACAGCAGCATCTTCAAGAGAAAAGGTTTCGTTTGTTTTGTTCTGTTTTGTTTTGTTTTCTTTAGGGAGACAGACAACAAAACGTGGCAGCAAAGACCACTGACAAGAGGCTCCACTGTTTTACACCTTCTTTCTCAACAACAGCATCTTTAAGAGAAAAGGTAGAAAAGAAATGAAAAACGAGACCAGTTCATCAGGTTAACCACGTTAACTTGACTCATTGCTTCACAAATTTAAACTTTTAAAGAAGCTGGGACAAGTTCAATATTTACAGTAGTTGCTTGCTAAGAAGTCAACATTTACCAGATTTTGTGGGCAAAGTTGAATAAATGATGCTGAAAGTGTTTGCAAATGTTACTTTGAAGAAAAAAACAACCCACTACATTCACTATGATTCACAACATATATTATTCACACAGTGCAAACAAATCCCTGTTTATGGTGGTATTGTAATCTGTCAGGCTAATAACTATCTGCATTACTGTTTGCTCTGGAGAAGGTCAGATGGCAGTGCTAAAAGCTCCTGGTGGTTCTTCAAATAGCAGTATGCACATGAATAGTGATATAAAATAAGGAACGGGATGGGTAGGCTATTTAAGGTGAGCCTGGCAAGTAGAAGATCCAAAGAGCTGTTTGTTTAGTGCCCATGGTTTTGTTGTCAGAATGAAAACCAAACTCTCTCCACTTGTCTACATTCTTGGTCCCTTTACAGCTTTAAGGAAGCCTGTGAAAATCCTTCTGCCAGAATGGATCTAGGAACAATGGCCAGTGAAAGCAATGGGTATTGCTCTCAGGGGTAAGCAGAGAGTAGCTGTTAATAGCCCATCACAGGACTCCTTCAGCTCTGACTAATTTTGCCAGACTGCTCTGTAAACAAAGTTCTCCAAGTATAAGGAAAGCTCATAGAAACATTACAATATTCCTAGTGAGAAACAGTATTAGGTAGATGAGAGGGTGAAACCTTTTGCCATTTAAAGTGGGGACTGCCTGCAAATTTCCAAGATGTGCAATGCGTTGTAAGGAGTGAATAAATTAATACATCCTCCTGTCTTGGGATGTGTAACAAGGTAGAATTCACCCCAAAGGAGTAAACCAAAACCATTGCACAGGATTGGAAGTTAAATAGAAATAATATTGACAAAGGTAAACAAAGAGCAAAAGGTATTAAGGCAAAAAAGATACAGATACAAAAGTCAGAATCAACAATAGCTTAGCCCCACCCTGGGACCAAGGTCTTGAGGATAGGCCTTGCTACACAGCAAAAATAAACTTCCCACCAGCTAGGTCTTACTTCCACTCAGTTGAAAGCAAAAGCAGCAACTAAGAGCCAAGACACTCAGATCCAAGCCAAGAGAGCACTGATTTGAAGGCCTATGCCTTGTATAGGGATAATACAGGATATGGGATGGAATAAACATATTGCAACACCCTGTGACTTTCTAGTCCCTTGGGGGAGTTTCTTCTCTGTGGTTTTACATTTGATCCCTAAACTACACCAATCTCATAATGTTCTGACCCATGCAGAAACATTAAATGGTGAATTAAATGTTGAAAGTGAAGCATCAACATCTGGTCTACTGGGAGGTGTCCTTGCCCATGGCAGAGTGGTTGGAACTAGAAGACCTTTAAGTTCCCTTCCAGCCCAAACTATTCTATGATTCTATAAATAATATGAGAGGTGTATACAACAAATCTAAATATAAACTTGAATAGTGAAAAAAATAAAGATTTTTATGCTTCTAATCTGCTCGAAGGAATGATTGGGGTTGTATCAAATCAAACTTGTCAGCAGCTGTGCTCTACCTTTCAAATTAAAAGTGTTTTATACTTCTTGACATTCAGTTATGACCTCCTGGATGCTTATAAATCCCTTTTGTTATCTGTTTCAAAACTAATGCCACCACACTGGCTCTGACAGTCAACATCCAAACTCTCTGGGAAACTTTCTATTTGCCATTCAGAAATAACAAAGCTCTCATCTCCCTGTCCAGACGAGCACCATCTCTATCTCTCTGTGCACACAAGCACCATATCTAGGCCCATTTCTAAGCCTGGAGAGAACTGATTGGATTTTACTGGTTTGGACCCAAAATGGTCAACAGCACAAGTGCCTGTTTGTTGTTCTGTGATCCAACATCTTTAATGTATACAGAAGCAGACACCAAACAGATTGTACAATATCATCAAATGGGTGATAAAAGTCAGATGAGATGAGGATGAGAGGAAAAGGCCTGATTTTCCAGGGAAAGTTTAGATTGGATATTAGGAAAAAAAAAAATCTGTACTGAAAGAGAAGTCAGGGATTGGAACAGGCTGCCAAGGGAAGTGGTGAAGTCACCATGCCTGGAGGTATTAAAAAACCACATAGATATGGCACTTTGGGACATGGTTTAGTGGATGTGGTGGTGCTGGGTTGATGGTTGGACTTGATCTTAAAGGTCTTTTCCAGCCTTAATGACTCTATGATCTATGCTTTGATTTGTATAAGGTGAAAGCTACCAAAGCTAGCTACTCTGCCATTGTGAGACCACACCTGGAATACTGCATCAAATTTTGGGCTCCCTAGTTCAAGAGACAGGGACTTGCTGGAAAGAGTCCAGTGGAGAGGCACAAGGGTGACTGTGGGACTTGAGCATCTCCCTTATGAAAAGAGATTGGGGCTGTTTAGTCTGGAGAAGACTGAGAGGAGATCTCATCAATGTCTATAAATATCTGAGGGGTGGGTGTCAAGTGGAGGGGGCTAAGCTCTTTTAGGTGGTCAGCAGCAATAAGACAAGGAGCAATGGCTACAAATTGGGACATAGAAGGTTTCATCTCAACATGAGGAGAAACTTCTTTACAGGGAGGGTGGCAGAGCACTGGAACAGGCTGCCCAGAGAGGTTGTGGAGTCTTCTTCTCTGGAGACTTTCAAGACCCACTTGGATGTATTCCTGTGCAAACTCCCCTCGTGGATCCTGCTTAGCAGGGACCCTGGACTTGATATCTCTGGAGGTCCCTTCCAAACTCTAAGGTTCTGTGACTGTGTGAAAGCTATGAAAAGAAAGACTGATGTAAAGGAAAGTCTACCAGATTGTCAGGTAGAAACATCTAAACCAACACATCCTGTATCTGTTATGATGAAATCTTTCTTTCAGAGCATCAGTAGGGGACATTTAGGAATAGTGTAGGACATCCATTGAAGGAAAAGTGCTTAGGATTTGAGACCAAACCATACCAAACTCACATCACTCTTCATGGGCTCCTTCTGAATTATTTCAAGATGAACATTAGACTTAAAGCTCAAGTTTCCCTGGGCTGCAACCAAACTGACAGAGATCAGTAGAGCATATCCCTCTCCACAATTATGATATGGTTGTATTTTCACGTCTCCTTAGTCAGTTTATTACAGCAGTTTAGAATGCTAGAAACCACTGAAAGAGACAACTGCAAAATCAATATGCTTTAGAGGCATAAACCTCTAGTTAAATTAATTTTTTTTCCCCCCACTTACCAATAATGTAAAAGACAGTACTGAGAACCTGGAATATTGCATGAGTCAAGAGCCATTTTTGACTTTGGGAGACCAAACCAGCAAAGCATAAAGATGTAGCCTCTTTGCTTCATTTCTGCTTTCTTTATTGCATCCAAGTTTAAATAAGAAACCACAAATACTGTTCCTGAAATTAACTCCTCTCTCTCTCTCTCTCTCTCTCACACACACACACACACAAGCCTCTAAGTCTTTGTTAAGTCTGATCTCTGTGTATAGCCATGTGGCTGCTTAAAATTACTCACTGAAGCAGCTGTGAATGCATGTGAAATTAAAAACCTCTGTCTTATGTATGATGAATATGAAATGTGCCTCTCCACTTGCTAAATACTTACAGCAGCATTCATTTTCTACTTTTTCTCATTATTGCAATTAAAAACATTTGAATCACCACTGGCAGAGAGTGTTTGCTGCAACATGAAGCTGTTGGCATCTCTTACACAGGATAAAGCTCCCATGAAGAAGTGAATCTTTTGAACAGGTTAATTAGCTGTTGTCTTGATGGTGAATCCAGTTGTATCCACTAAGACTCCCTGAAGCATTGCTGCCTGAATTCTTACACCCAGCTGGCCTATGGTCCTGATGTGATCACCCCACCACTTGCACAATCTATTGCTATTGATTATTCTATTGATTATTCTTACTGATATCTTTCTGATTATTCTAAACTATATACAAAACACCTATGTGGTCAATCCTTCATCTGCAGGAGCAGCTTCTACTGACTACAACTGCAATATCAACAGACAGTTTAGTCACTTCTGTGGTCAGAACCCTCTGGAGGAGTTTCTGGAATGTCCAGGGTTTTCACCCAGGATATTAATAATTGCATTTAAACATGAATATAGTGCCCAGTGGTTGGACTATAGACTGCATAAGCTGCCTGCTGGAAGTTCTGAGCCTGTCTGGAGTTCTCACCTGAAGTATTTTGACAACTAGAGGTCAGCTAGGAGTTCAGTCAAACACTTTCACTCAGTTCAGCTTGTCTCAAATCAGTCCAATATTCACAGAATCACAGAATGTCAGAGACTGGAAGGGACCTCCAAAGGTCATCCAGTCCAATCCCCCTGCCAGAGCAGAATCACCTAGACCAGATCACACAGGAACACCTCCAGGTGGGCTTTGAGTATCTCCAGAGAGGGAGACTCCACAACCTCCCTGGGCAGCCTGTTCAAGTGTTCTGTCACCCTCACAGGGAAAAAAACCAATTAAATGAAACTTCCTATGTTTCAATTTCCACCCATTGCCCCTTGTCCTGTCACTGGGCATCACCTACAAGAGCCTGGCTCCATCCTCCTGGCACTCATCCTTTACACATTTATAAACATTGATGAGGCCAATTCAATCTTATGCAGAAGGTATCTGTAGAGCTCTGGGATCACAGGAACACAGGGAATTAATGAGTATGTTGATTATTCCTGGAAGCACAGCCTTGATATCAAGCTCCACCAAAACTGTAGCTATATTGTCCTGCACAACTATAACATGAATTCCAAACCTCTTGCCACAACAGCTCCCTATCAGCTGTTTGCTGAATCCAAAATGGTCATTGCTAGTTAAATGGTGCTCCACACACTGAACATAAGAGCTGGATAAAGCTCCTAATAGTTGAACTCAGAGTCACTCCAGTGTCTCAGCATGCTCTCTTCTTTTTTGCATAGTTCTATGGTTTCCAATGGGAATTATAGTTCAGAACCTTGACACTACCATCACCCCTAGACTGGTGCTGTTACCCACTTTCTAGATTGTAACTTACTCATTGGAGCTTTCACCTGAAAATGGGCATCTTGGCTTCAGGATTAAAGTCTAAATGGTTGCTCTACCTGTTAGAAAGCAAAATTCCAGCACTGAATCCAGGCTATGAATCTGTCATAAATCCAGAATGATTACATTTTCAGTTGTAGTTTGTTCACTAGCAAAAGAGAAACTAGTGAGGGAAACCCAGATCATTGTCTGGGGTTCAGATCTTTTGGTCTAGGACTTGTGCTATGGGAATAGAGGACCTGCAAAAATGATTATTTGTTTACCATCACAAGTAACACAGAATCATAGAATCATAGAATGGTAAGGTTGGAAGGGACCTCAAAGTTCATCCAGTCCCAACCCCATGCCATAGGCAGGGACACCTCCCACTAGCACAGGTCACCCAAGGCCTCTTCCAACCTGGCCTTGCACACCTCCAGGGAGGGAGCAGCCACAACCTCTCTGAGCAACCTGTCCCAGTGTCTCACCACTCTCACTGCAAAGAACTTCCTCCTAACAACCTCTGGACTGCCTATACTAGAAGAGGAATAAAACTGTGGAATCCTAACATTTTGCTTTAGATACAGTTTAAAAGAAAAATCCCTAAAGGTTTTTTTAAAGTGTTTGGGATTTTTGTTCCTTTGATTGTGTTCTGATGGTGTTTAAAACAACCTGGTGTTTATTCTCCACCAATTATCTTAAATGAAGGCACAGACTAACACAGCTGCCACAGTGTCAACCACTGGAATTTCAGTTTCAAAATAAGTAATTTACTACTCTTGTTATCCTACATACATTTCAGATGCAACTCCTTTGAATTGCAGATCTGCTTGTCTTAGACTGACCTACCCCTCAAGTGAGAAGCTACTCACCTGAGCAAAGCAAATTGGATTTGGTCTGTGATTCCTGAAGCATCACAGGGAGGGAAGTTCTCTTGTGTAAGCCTTTTTTCATTATTTATTTAGTGATGAGACTTAATGGTTATGAGTCTGGCTTTGAACTTTTTTTTCCTGCTTTTAAACTTTTCTATCTGCAGCTGGATCAGATCAATGCTGCTTGCTCAGATTGGTTGCTCAAGATGCATTGCAAAGCTGGAGCCATACAGGAGATGTCTCCCTTCTTATTGATGCTATTAACTTATTAACTTAATTTTGGATTAATCAATGCCAGGACAGTTTGTTTTGATGGTATTTAGTCAGTTTTGTAATTGTATTGTTAGCTTGCCTTTTCTTTTTTTAAATTCTGGTCTTTCAGATATAACTAACACAAAACATATTTGTTAATTAATATTATTTGGTTTCATTGGAAACATTTCCAGCTATAGAAAAAAATGAGTAATGAAATTACCTTAATTCAAAAGCAGACCAATAAAAGAGAAACTAATCTTATTACAAATTAGACATATAGCCTTAGGAAGAGCAAAGAGGACTCTTTTGGGAAGACTGTGTTGTATGTCTTGAGATGGCCCTTAATTTTCTCAGGAAGTAATTCCCTGCTTGGTACAAAAGGCACCCTTTAAAAACACAAAGTGTAGTAAGGAATCTTTTAGTAATTTCCTCTTGCCCTTGGATGTCTCTGATTGACTAACTACTTTAACCCCACCTCACAAGTGCACGAAGGATGCTGAGGAGCAGACAATGATTTTTCCCAATCCTAATCAAGAGGAAGATGACTATGATTAATGATATCTGCTCCCCCTTTCACATCACACATCTACAACCACTGTTTCCAAGTGATTTGTATATTAAAGTGGCTCCCTGATGCTTGCATTTTAACTGGGGTTCTGTAGGAGTGAGAAGGTGGCAACAAGGGAGAGATTTCTGTGGGAAAGGCATAAAAAAGCAGTTTCTGTGACAGAGTTTGGAACAGAGGCCATTGGTCTTTATTGGAATTGAAAACTTGACATGGGCCTTATGCTACCAAGGTCAAGTCAACTCAAAAATTTCCTTTCCAGAAGGTCACACAGCTGTCCTCAAATTCCTATTTGATTGCAAAGTGGGACATAAAGAATTAGTTTCAAAGGTGTATGAGTAAGTTACATACTATTTGTATGTAGAATTGTCAGACTGGGAGACCTTATTGCTCTCTACAACTACCTGAAGGGAGGTTGTAGCCAGGTGGGGTTGGTCTCTTCTCCCAGGCATACAGTGACAGAACAAGAGGACACAGCCTTAAGCTATGTCAGGGCAGGTTCAGGCTGAGTGGTAGGAAGAAGTTCTTCACAGCAAGAGTAATTGGCATTGGAATGGGCTGCCTGGAGAGGTGGTAGAGTCACCATCCCTGGAGGTGTTTAGAAAGAGATTGGATGAGGCACTTAGAGCCATGGTTTAGTTGATTAGATGGTGTTGGGTGATAGGTTGGACTTGAAGGTCTTTTCCAACCTGGTCAGTTCTGTGATTCTGTGATAAATGAGCAATTCAATAAACATGCATGAAAAACATACACAATTACAGTAAGAATAAAGGTGGTTTTATTTTTTTATGGACAGCTCAATATTAAAAAGCCTCCACATTACCTTCTAGCAGCACACACTTCTGATGAGCAGAATAACAAACAGATTGAGTGAGGTGATTCTGACACTTTGCTGGACTCTGGTGGGAGCTCACCTGCAGTACTGCATCCAGCTCTGGAGCCCTCAACACAGGAAGGACATGGACCTGATGGAGCAGGTCCAGAGGAGGGCCATGAAAATGATCAGAGGGTTGGAGCACCTCTGCTATGAAGACAGGCTGAGGGAGCTGAGGTTGTTCAGCTTGGAGAAGAGAAGGCTCCAGGGAGATCTAAAGCAGCTTGCCAGGATCTGAAGGGAGCCTACAAGAAGGCTGGAGAGAGACTGTTTGCAAAGGCCTGTGGTGACAGGACCAGGGGGAATGGCTTCAAACCAGAGAAGAGCAGATGTAGACTGGAAGTTAGGAACAGGTAGTGGAGCACTGGAACAGGTTGCCCAGGGAGGTGGTTGAGGCCCCTTCCCTGGAGATATTTGACATAAGGCTTGACAGGGCTCTGGGCAACCTGAGCTAGTTGAGGATGTCCCTGCTGACTGCAGAGGGGGTTGGATTGGATGACCTCTTCCAACCCAAACCATTCTATGATTTTATAACTTTTGCAGGAAAAAGTCAAAAAATGTGGTACCTAGAAAAAACAGACAAAACTTTCAGCAACAGTAGCCATGTTTCAGGAGTGAACAGATAGATTCACTACAGTAATAACATGTCCAGAGAATGGCCACGAGGATGATCAGAGGGCTGAAGCTCCTCTCCTATGGAGACAGATTCAGAGTTGGAGCTGTTCAGTCTGGAGAGGAGAAGGCTGCAAAGAGACCTTATTTTGGCCTTCCAGTATCTGAAGGGGGCTACAAGAAAGCTGGAGAGGGACTTTTTAGGGGGTCAAGGAGTGATAAAACTGGGGAGAATGGAGCAAGACTAGAAGTGGAGAGATTCAGATTGGACGTTAGGAAGAAGTTCTTCATCATGAGGGTGGTGAGACCCTGGAACAGATTGCCCAGGGGAGTGGTGGAAGCTTCATCCCTGGATGTTTTTAAGGCCAGGATGGATGTGACTCTAGGCAACCTGATCTTGTGTGAGGTGTCCCTGCCCATGGCAGATGTGTTGGAGATGGATGATTCTTGAGATCCCTTCCAGACCTGGCAATATGGAATCCAGAAAAAAAAAAAAAAACCAAAAACAAACAAAAAACCCCCAAAACATTGATTTAGTGTTGATTTGAGTTACATCCTGGGAAATAACTTAAAATTAGACATCACTGTTACTAATTTTTTTTTTTTCTCAAAAGAGGTTTCTTAAATAACCTTGGCTGTAGAAATTAAATACCCCAAGTGGAACTCAAGGATCTTTGATGTTGTTCCCCTTCCATATCAGCAATAAAACAAAGAATATATAACTCTGAACTCTAACAGAATGGAAATTCTGCTTGTTGTTGTAACTAAAGGTTATGTTCTCACAGTGTGCATTAAAAGGTCATAAAAAGCTGTTGGTGTGCCTCATGTTTTCTTTCCTTACCTCAAAGCAGTTATGCAAGCAATATGCACACAGATTTTTTAATATAAAATACTTTTTCTTCCAATTTATGGCTAAGACAATATGGAATGAGCAGCCATTTACTTGATGGTTGAAGATGGGAATGAGGAAGAACAGATCCTGCTTTTATTTAACTTACCTGTAATACAGCATGAGGCAGCCAGAGAGACAGTTAAGCAGATCACTGTTAATAGGTACCTATGCTTAATTTCCTTAACTACAGTGTACTAGATCAAGCTTTATTCTGTGATCCTTCCAGTGTGCATAATAATATAATAATAAATGTGCAAGCAGGTAGAAATAACTAAGTCATCTAATTCAAGCAGATGCACAGAGCTGCACAAGGGCTTTTTCATTACCTGAAATGAAAAGATACAGAGAGTCTAACCTGGCAAATGTTGGTATCAGAAGGCATTATAAATAGCACAGATCTTTTTAATTGCTCAGATCTTGGCCAGAGATCTAAATTGAGCCTGACTGATCTATTCTGTTCTTCTTTAGCCATGCTTATTATAATACAGACAATTAAATGATCAAAGGAGGGGGAAAAAATGAAGAGATATTTTCTAGTCAGGTATTAAATTTCTAGGATGACCTTTACTTTCAAAACATTGAAGTTTTATGATTTGAGAAAGATGCCATGTCAGCCAAAGAGAATGTGTCACTCTGAAACACAGCAGACCTCAAGATCAGTTTTTCAATCAAGCAGTCTTTATTTAGAGAGGAAATCTATGGTTTATGGTTATGGTTTGTTTTTTTTTTCTTTTTGGCAAGTACCTATGAAAACACTAAATAAACACAGTATAGGATATGCTCTATGCTGGCAAGCTGTCTAAAAACATATTGGGCCAGCAATGTGCCCTTGTGGCCAAGAGAGCCAATGGCACCCTGGAGTGCATCAAAAAAAGTGTGTCCAGCAGGTTGAGGGAGGTTCTTTGCCCTCTCTGCTCTGCCCTGCTAAGACTACACCTGCAATATTGTGTCCAATTTTGGGCTTCACAGTTCATGACTGACAGGGACATATATATATGAATACTTATATGCTTAACAAATACCCATATATAAATATATATATGTGTGTGTGTATACACCCCTCATATATATATATACACACATATATATATACATATATATATGTATACACATATATATGTGTATATAATATACATATATATGTATACACATATATATGTGTATATAATATACATATATATGAATATATTTTATATATATGTATACATATATATACATAAATATCCACATAT
>WBNM01021926.1:87879-109807 GCA_013399055.1 Ramphastos sulfuratus | reverse complement strand
AGATAGATATAGATATAGATATAGATATAGATATAGATATAGATATAGATATAGATATAGATATAGATATAGATATAGATATAGATGAATGTGCGTAAATATCCACATATGTATGAATACTTATATGCTTAACACAATTAATTGTGAAATAAGGTACTGGGAAACTTAAAAGAAGGGTAGGATCTGGCTAATGTTCCCGTGAAAAACATTGCAGCTATACTTCCAGAAATATGGATCCTGAGGGAATAGCAAAAGGAATAATGTCAAAATCAAATCAGCTTAATAGAAATCAAAATACTGTGCTTGTCTCCTGAGCTGTTGCCGATGTCTTTGCAGAACTTTTCTAACCATGTCTGGGAAAAAACCTCCACAGCATTATAGAGATTTCCTCTTTAACAGAACCAGAACAATTTTATAAATAAACTTCCCTTGTGCTCTTCTGAGTTCTTGTAAGGCCATGGTAAAAAACCTGAAGAATCAGAACGTACAGGGCATGCAAGATAAGAGGGACAAACAGCATCTCTGCCAGGTGTCTGGGAAGCTGTAGAGGGAGAAAATGCTTACCAAAGCTTTCTGGGATAGTGTGCAGCTTGCTAGCTCCAAGAACAAGTTTAGAAGTTTGTTTGGTATTTTAATTTTATGCTTATAAGTTTCAAGCATAGTCTGTCAGGTACAAGATGAAATTCATTACCAAGAAAAATGCAATGCTCAAGTGTTATGAAAGGTCATACATCACACACAGTCTGGCAGAGGAAAACATTTGAGTACAAACACTGGAACTTAAAAGCAGGTTACACCAAATTATCTGGAACTCCTGCAAAGCTTGGGCTATGGAAAAAGGACAAGAGTGAGTTCAGGGAGGCTGTGTGGTCTGCAAAGATGGCACCCTCAGGGACTAGTTGGGCAGTCACACGTGAGGAAGAGGCTAGATCCACCCTTCCAGAGTTAATAACAAAATAGGGGACAAGTAAAACATGTACACATGGTGCTCTGGGACATGGTTTAGTGGGCATGGTGGTGTTGGGTTGACAGCTGAACCTGATGGTCTTAGAGGCCTTTTCTGACCTTAATGATAGCTGCTTGAGAGAGTCCAGTGCAGAGCCACAGAAATTATTAAGGAAGTTGAACATCTTCCTCATGAGGAGAGACAGAGGGAGCTGGGGCTCTGCTGCTGGGAGAGGAGGAGACTATGTTTATAACTATGTGAGGGGTGAGTGTCAGGAGGCTGGAGCCAGGCTCTGCTGGGTGATGCCCAGTGACAGGATGAGGCAATGGGTGGAACCTGAGGCAAAGGAGGTTCCATGTGAACCTGAGGAAGAATTTTTTTTCCCTGTGAGGCTGACAGAGCACTGGAACAGGCTGCCCAGGGGTGTTGTGGAGTCTCCCTCTCTGGAGACATTCAGGAACCATCTGGATGCATTACCGTGTGATCTGCTCTGGGTCACCCTGCTCTGGCAGGGGTCTGGACCAGATGATCTTTCGAGGTCCCTTCCAGCACCTGACATGCTGTGACTCTATGATTTTAAAATTCTAAGTATTCTGACACGTTTGGCATTTATTTGGGTCAACATTAGAATCTGGCAGAGATTCTCTCTGCATGGACTTCCACAGGGATTGTCTAAAGAACCTGGCAAGAAGCTGGTGTTCCTCAAGGATGTTGGAGATTTGTTACTTTAGCTCCTCTGACCATAGGCCAAAACAGGGAAGGAAATGTAAGATGTACACATCTGAAGAGCACTCTACAGCGGACAGGCAATGAGCAGCCAGGACAGAATTCTGCTTTGGAGTTTGGCTCAGGACTTCTTTCTTCAGGATTGTCTCTAAAGCAGACCCTATCATTTTGTAGGAAGCAAGGGCATGAGGACAAGATTTTTCAAAATAGCTGTATTGTGCAATAAGCAACTTTGATTACCTCTGATCCTACCACTTTGGAAACCAGTTGCCTGCTTTCTTAACTTCACTTTTAATACAGAGATTATCTTTGGTGAGCTCAGTAACAGACCTAAACTAATTCTGCATTTCAGAAGTAGAGAGCAGGGTCTTCCCTTTTACTGGGAAGAATTCTGAGTTATCAGAGTAAAGATATGTTCCTTCAGGAGCTATTTTCTGCAGTAATTCATGGAGGGGAATTAAATTCTCCATGGAGGCACTATACTATCAGAGTCTTTTTTTCTTCCCACCCAAGAGCAACTATAAGTCAAAAGAACACTGCAAAATAACCCTAAACCTTTACATTCCAGGCTTGTCCCATGCTTATTATCCAGTTACTGATTCCTCCACCTCCTTCTTTAAATAGAGTTGTCCTGGGGAACATACCATCTGCCTGATGTAAACTGCCCAGTTAATTCTCACCTGGCTACAGCTGCAAAACAGATGAGAACAAGGAGAGGGAGTTAATGAATGAGTCCTGGTAAAGATCTCTGCAGGGTTCCTCTTTTAATTCAGACCACGTTGGTAGTTAGTATGACAACAAGCTGTTACCACCTAATGATTTCAGTTCCTTAAGTATAATGAGTCCCATGTTCTCACTATGCTTTGGACTGGACAACTTCAACTACTGTTGTGCTTCATAACCCCTGGTGGATGTTGCAAAACTCCATGTAGGATTTTCACTGAATAAGGCTTCCACATGGAGACAACTAATTGCAATGGGAAAGGCAATTACTGAGCTGTCAATACATTAAAAATGGGGTGTGTGTGTGTGTGAAATTGTATAACAACCCAAAATATCAATAAAATAGGAAAATCTTTTGGATTTAAGTATCCTGTTAGCTTCTTGGAGGTAATATGGTTTATATAAAACAAAAAAACAACCAAGCAAGCAAACCAACCAAACCCCCCAAAAAACCCAAACAACAACAACAACTTTATTTGCTGAATGTATTGCAGAAATTCTAATGTTAGGTTTTACATATTTTCTTGCTGCTAAGAGTAATGTGAAATTTGAGATAATGACATACATGTGGCATAGGAAAGAATTTGTTCAAACAAATGCACATCATTAGCAAGAACTGAAATAGCTAATAAAGATTCACAGAAAAGAAAAGCACTGAAGTATGGAGAATGAAGTACGAAGAAGCTGAAGCACTTCTGAAATGTGTGAGTAGAAATTCAGCCTGGAGAAGAGAAGGCTTCCAGGAGACCTTGGAGTGGCCTTCCAGGATCTGAAGGGAGCCTACAGGAAGGCTGTGGAGGGACTATAGACAAGGTCTTGTAATGACAGGATGAGGAGGACTGGGTTTAAACTGGCAGAGGGGAGATTGAAACTGGATGTTAGGAAGAAGTTCTTTGCAGTGAAGGTGGTGAGACACTGGCACAGGTTGCCCAGGGACATTCTTCTGTGAACAGTTTCTAGGTGGCACAGGCTGGAACTGTCACTGTGGATCCAACTCTTCAACATTAGGTGAGAAGTTCATGTGCTGGAAGGGTTCTATACCCTTGGAGCCCTAAATGGTCTGGTGAATCACTCATCAATTATGTCGAAGAATGACACAGGAGTTAAACTGCCTTTCTGGTGAAGAGTGTTGAAGGATTTAAGGGAAATTTTCTGTGCAAGATAATGTTTAAATAAGGCTGCAGACTGACTGACTGCTGGTGGCCATGCTAATAGAGAAGGAAACTGTCCATGGTCAAACTCATGCCTGCATCTATCCCTCTCACAGGTGATAAGCCAGGTGTTACTGGGATGACTTCATAATGCATTAGAATATTTTAGCAAACTCATAATCTATGGTTAAGAGACTTGGAAACTCTCCTTAGAGACACCTCCTTCTAGAAGGTAATCTACTCATGGACACAATAACAAATTCATGCAAGAAATCACATCCCAGTGGATAAATTTGCTGAATAAAGATGTAGAAGCCACGAAATAAATGATATGAGAAGCTACAGTTATTTTGCTCCTGAAAAACAAAATCAAACCAAACCAGGTGCATGACATTTTAAGTTGTGTGAATTTCCTTCAAACCACACTCAATTACTTTTGAGCTTTTCCTAGTGTACTTTTCTCTGGGTGGGAGGTGCTACCCAAAAAAGTGCCATTGACACATCCACTTTGTACAGGATGTTGGGACTCTTCAGCCATCCTCCTCTAGGATGATGTGCTGGTTTGAGGCTAATTGGAATATTCTAATGAGAGAAATTAGATCATTGGTTGTAAAAGAATAAGAGTGATAAAGTCTACATCATTCATTGGTTTGCTAAAAGGGATAAAAAGTCAACATCACAGAATCACAGAAACATTCAGCCTGGAAAAGGCTCTCAGGATAACCAAGTCCAACCTAGAACTCTACTCTGCAAGATTCACCTTAAACCATAGCCCTAAGCACCACATCCAAACCACCCTTAAACACATCCAGGGTTGGTGAAAACACATCCAGGGTTGGTGACTCAACCACCTCTCTGGGCAGCTCATTCCAGTGCCTGTTCTCTGCTCCTGAGCACTTGCTCCCTTCACTTCTCCTTTGTTCCACTCTAATATCTTCCACTAACAGATAACAAAGTAAACTTTGCAGATGTTTTGTTTTTCTGTCTGATAGAGAGGGGGTGAGAGAGAGAGAGAAAGAGAGGGAGGCTTTGAGCCCCTTCTGGACTTCTTTTGCTCATCCAGGAGGGAATTTGGATTTCTGTATTATTTCTAACTTGTATAGAATTGTAAATACTTGTAAATATATTGTGTATATATGCTTGTAAATTTAGCCTTGCTGTAAATAGAGCTCTATCTTACTTCCAAGCCATCTGAGCTGGTCTGGTAAATCTCAATAGTGGGAGAGGGAGGAAATTCCTCCACCCACTACAGATGACAATTCTCTTAATAAAAACTTGGCAGAACTTGGGCATTCTTCCTTGGATGGACAAACCTACATGAATGCTTGGGGTGCTGAACTGGACATCCTAGGTTTCAGAAGTGCTCTCACCTCTACCAGAGAGAAATCTGCCAATACAGTAGCACTCTATAGCTACTTGCTGTTATTATCTAGTCTCATGAAATTTTGAAAAGAAATATTTTGGTGAAGGTTTGCTGCTTGTTTTCTGACTGAGGAACTTCCTCTCTGCTTCACACGTGGAGAATATTTCTCAAAAGCAATCTTGTTTTCCGTGCTGATTAAACTGAAGAGAAGCCCCTCCTAATTAGGAGGTTTTGAAAGTTCTGTGTTTGATATTAGCTTTGGAAGTTATTCCCTACAGGAGGGTGGTGAGGGTGCTTCTGAGTCATCCCTAGTGCCCAAGCAGGATATAAAAGACATGTGCAGGAGAAGATAACTAGTCAGACTTGGAACCTACTTTTACATCACTGTTAACCCTGAGATGACCTCAATTCATTAAAAAAGTTATTTCTTGGGAAGTGTCTTTAAAGGTTGTTTGAACTTGAAGCTCAGGCTCTGTTGGTATTCAGACCATACCTATTCTCTACATTATTTGGGGCCATGCTTTGAAGTTTTCTCTTTCTCCTGGGTATTTCAGAAAATATAGTTCATTGTGAAATGAGAGCAGAGAAAAATACAGCATCATCATATTACTTGTCTCAGACTTGAAATGCTGCAAGAAACTTAAAGAGGAAATTCCTCTCATTAGATGTTAATAAAGAGGTGTAAATAAGTAAATAAATCTGGAAGACAACAATGCTGCAATTGCTTTAACTTAGTATTTTCTTTTGTCTTGTCTTAATGATCTATGCATTACAGATCACATTCATGAAAAATCTGTCTTCTGTCATTTCACCATATGTCCACTATTCAAAAGCAGTGGAATTTGTCACTGGAGTAAGCCAAAAAGGCTGTGTGATCAGGTTCACCATTTCCATTTTCCATACCTTCCAGTTTGGAGTCTCATAGATGCACATACAGTGTTGCACATCTACTGTCACACTCCCTTTACTGCAAAGAATGGCAGCAAATTCACTGCTGCATCTCAGAACGTGCATGACTCTGCCCTCCTCAATCCCATCCATTTTGGAGGCTGCATTTGAATGAGGCCTGGGAGAAAACTTAGCTCCTCTCTTCAGACTGTTCTGAGTTCTTTACTTTTCATGCCCTCACAGCTGTTTCATGTCAAAGCTGGTCCTTTTCCCATTTCACAGAATCACAGAAACATCCAGGTTGGCAAAACCCCTCAGGATCACTAAGTCCAACCTAGAACCTAGAGCTGATGGATACATTTCTACAGATTTAGTTCTCTTCTACTTCTTTCATCAGCTAACTTTCTAACCACATCACTTTATCATCTTTAGCATGACAGGTCAGATCTAAGGGCCACTGAAGCCAATAGGCATTTCTCAAATGACTTAAATGCAGTATAGATAAAACTCTTTGAGCTTCCAGTTCATGAGAGAGATGACACATGAAAAGTTGATTCTTCCATTTTACAGAGAAGGATCTGCACAGTAAAACATTTCTGAGAAGTCAATGCCATAGAATCACAGAATCACAGAAACATGCAGTTTGGAAAAGCCACTCAGGATCACCAAGTCCAACCTAGAACCCTGCTCTACAAGATTCACCTTAAACCATATCCTTAAGCACCCAAACCACCCTTAAACACATTCAGGATGGGTGACTCCACCATCTCCCTGGGCAGATCATTCCAGTCCCTGACCACTCTCTCTGTGAAAAACTTTTTCCTACTGTCCAATCTAAACCTTCTCAGCCTCATCTTGAGGCCATTCCCCCTTGTTCTGTCTCCAATTACCTGTGAGAAGAGCCCAGCAGCAGCCTCTCCACAATGTCCCTTCAGGGAGTTGTTGGCATGATGCATGAAATTCATTGTAGCTCCATCACCTCCCTGGGCAGCCTGTTCCAGTGTTCCACCAACCTCATAGCAAAGAACTTCTTCCTAATCTCCGATCTAAATCCTTCCTTAGTTTATAACCATTGCTCCTTTTACTATTGCTGCATGCCTTTGTTAACAGTTCCTTTCCACCTTTCCTGCAGGCCCCCTTCAGATACTGGAAGGCTAAAATAAGATCTCCCTGAAGCCTTCTCTTCTCCAAGTTNTCACCACCCTCACTGGAAAGAACTTCTTCCTAACATCCAGTTTCAATCTCTTCCCTTCCAGTTTAAACCCATTCCTCCTCGTCCTGTCATTCCAAGACCTTGTCAATAGTCCCTCCCCAGCCTTCCTGTAGCCCCCTTCAGATACTGGAAGGCAACTCTAAGGTCTCCTGGAAGCCTTCTCTTCTACAGGCTGAAAAGCCCCAACTCTCTCAGCCTGTCCTTATAGCAGAGCTGCTGCAGCCCTCTGAGCATCTTTGTGTCATCCTCTAGACTAGCTCAAACAGCTCCATGTCCTTCCTGTGCTGGGGGCTCCAGAACTGCACACAGGACTCCAGATGGGGTCTCAGATGAGCAGAGCAAAGGGTCAGAATCCCCTCCCTTGCCCTGCTGCCCACACTGCTCTTGCTGCAGCACTCAGTTGCTGTCTGGGCTGCACTCACACTGCAGGCTCATGTTGAGCTTTTCATCAACCAAGACCCCCAGGTCTTGCATTAAGAGGTTTTGTATTTGCTGCTTAACTGCACTGTTTTAGAATGAATTTGATTTGCTGGAATTCCCAGCTTTTGGAAAGCTTGGTTATATTTCTAGTCTCAGACAAAAGTGAGTGGGGGGTTCTATTTAAACATCTATTAATATCTCTATGTCTCACCTTCGAGTGCATGCAGGAGTATGTTTTGAGGGGGTTACTTTTATAGCTTCTAAAATAGCTGTTATTATATTTTTAAGGCAATTTTCATTTTGTTATTATGTACCATAATGACATCTGTTGCAGCAGAGTGAGACAAGATCAGGCAGCAATCATTAATAGTTCCTGGATTCCAATCTGAAACTCAGAAATATCAGCAAAGCTTCATTGGTTTGAGTGCTTCTGTCTCACAATATTTTAGCAACTTCCTACTAGAAAGAAAACAAAGTAAAGCTGTGTGTGCAGGCACCTATACAGAAAATTCTGAAAGCAAAATGAAATACAGTCTGTGCATATACCTGTGGATGTGTAAATAGGTGCTTTGTAAACACAGAATTAGGGGAAATGGAATAATATTTCATGTAATGGTTGTAATTAAAAGCATGTAGGTGAGGAGGGGACGTGAAGACAAATGGAGTATGCAGGTGTTTCTGGGTGTACAAAAGGGGGAATGGGGATTACAGGGTGGATAAAAAAAAAAAGAAGATGAAGGAAAAAAAAATCCAGTGCCATCAGTGCTGAGGACAACTGGCAAAGATGGCAGCTTCATCTTTTACAGCAGCTGTGCACCTTCAAAGCCCACCTGGGTTGGCTGTCACTGCAGCAGTTTCAGAAAGGTCTGAATATTCTGGCTGGTGACTATTGTGTTTTACTTACTAAACAGTCTAATTACTTTTGCTGCTAATAAATGGCAGACCAAAAGAAGGAAAAAAAAAAAAAAAAGAAGAAATAAACCCCACAAAACCTCTGGGATTTGGCTTTCTGAGCAACAGAGATTGCAGTGGTTAAGAGTAACTTAATCTAGTCCTCCAACAGATGCACCTGTAGACTGCATCAACTAATCAAATAAGGATTAAAGAAAAAGTCACATTGGCTTTAATTTTCTAAGTCTGCCTGCTTGGCACACATTGCAGAAAACAATTAGTTCAGGCTCTTTCTAACAAAGAGTAGTCTCAGAAAGTTTACAGTTTATGAGCTGAAATGCAACCTTTTTAAAGTGTCTTAAAATTTCCTGTTCTCACAAAGGGATATAAGCATAGAATCACAGATTTGTAGAGTCACCCAGGTTGGAAGGGACCTCCAAAGGTCATCCGGTCCAACCCTCCCTGCAGTCAGCAAGGACATCTTCAACTAGCTCAGGTTGCCCAGAGCCCTGTTGAGCCTCACCTTGAATATCTCCAGGCCACAGCTACCTCTCTGGGCAACCTGTTCCAATGCTCAACTACCCTCATTGGTTCCTAACATCCAATCTAAATCTCCTCTTCTGTCATTTCAAACCATTGCTCCTCATGATATCACTGCAAGCCTTTGGAAACAGTCCCTCTCCAGCTTTCTTGCAGGCCCCCTTCAGGTACTGGAAGGCTGTGATTAGGTCTCATATATTACTGTTATTTTTTTCACAGAATCACAGAAAGTCAGGGGCTGGAAGAGACCTCCAAAGCTCATCCAGTCCAACCCCCTTGCCAGAGCAGGATCACCTAGACCAGATCACACAGGAATGCATCCAGGTAGGTTTTGAATATCTCCAGAGAGTGAGACATTTTTTTTTCCTCAGGGAAGAGCTGTTCTTATATATTAATCCCACTAACATGCAAAAGAAAACAGAAGAATGACCAGATGAAGTATCACTGCTGCAGACTTGGATTTATTTTTCTTTAAGGCATGATACTGAAAGCTGCTGAATGATGGTAAAGAACTGGAAAAAGTAAAGGCTGATTATCAAATCACAAAGACTGTGTCAGCCAGCCACTGGTTTAGTTGTTCTGGAATATTCTGGATCTAAAATAAACTAAAGAAAAAATTCAAAAGGGGAGAACTTAAAAATCATTAGGCTATGCCTACACTGATGCTGTCAATTTTCACATTGCCCTGAGATGTTGCTCTGTTCAATCCCTTGGCCATTTAGCTTTGCTGATCTTCTCAGCATGAGATGAGTCCTGCTTCTTTTTTTCTACTGCTTCTTCATTTCCACTGCTTCTGTCCACTAGTTGCTTTTTTATCCACTGTGGTCACTCTTTTTTTTTTTTTTGTTTGCAAGTAATCAGAGACCTGGAAGCAGAAATAAGTCTGCAGCCTATCACCTAAGACAGTCAAAGAAATTAACTTTAAAACTTAGTCTATGCTTAAGAAATTAGATGTATGCTCTAAGATGCAGAGGGATTGTCATGATGACAGCAAAAAAAGTGAAGGTTCACTGTTGTGAAGGACTTTGAAGACATTATGAAGAAGACTCTGTTTTAAATCACTCTTGCTACTTCTTTTTCAAATATTTTCTTTACCTCCTTTTGGCAAGAGGCACAACTGAGAAAAGAAATAGAAGTGTGCAGTTAAGCAACACTGCATGGAGTGACCCAGAGAACTGGCAAAGGCTCACAAAGAATCACAGAATCACAGCAACATGCAGGTTGGCAAAGCCACTCAGGATCACCAACTCCAACCTAGAACCCTACTCTACAAGATTCACCTTCAACCATAGCCATAAGCACCACATCCAAACCAGCCTTAAACACATCTGGGATGGGTGACTCCACCACCTCCCTGGGCAGCTCATTCCACTCCCTGACCACTTTCTCTGTGAAAAATTTTTTCCTAATGTCCAATCTAAACCTTCTCAGTCTCAGCTTGAGGCCATTCCCCCTTGTTCTGTCTCAAATTACTTGTGAGAAGAGCCCAGCAGCAGCCTCTCCACAACATCCCTTCAGGAAGCTGTAGACAGCAACGAGATCTCTCCTCAGCCTCCTCTTCCTCAAACTAAGCGCCAGACTCTGAAAGTTAACTTTTGAGGTTCCTGCCACCCACATACATCAACCAAAAGGTTGAAGAATGTGTAAAACTTGATACAGATGTGCCAGCACCTCTCTGCAGATGTACTAATGGGAGGTGTCCCTGCCTATGGCAGGGGGTTGGAACTAGATGATCCTTACCATTCTATGATTCTGTGTAACCTCTCTGTGCCAGCTATTTACACTTGCGTCTATACTTCTGGTGATAAAATGCAGATGTCTTTATAATTCTGGTCAGAAACTGTCAGCTTGGCCTTCAGTAAGTGCTCACCCTCTTGAACAGCTATTCAAATGAGGCCATTGCTTCTTTTTCTGGGAGCAGGACAGTCTCCCAACGTAGGTGACACCATTTCTATTTGTCAAGTGCACCCTGAGGCTCAGAGCCTGTGCATCAGTCACAGCTAGAGTGCGAATGGGTGGGTTTGGCTGATCGTGATGGAGTAAAGTGCCAGCATAACTGAGTAAGATTGAAGATGACTCTGCTGTTATGCTTGAATTGGCATTAGTATTAATGAACAGGACAGCACATATCCTGACATGAGTAAGTGGTCACAGCCCGGGAGTGCAGAAGTGAATATGAGCTCACATGACTCAGGCTGGCTTGGCACGGGGGTACGTGTGGCACATGAGTGATTGCTGGAAGCCCGCACTGGTGGGTGGGAGTAGCAGAGTGTCACTTTATATAAATGAGTATCCCTGACAAGGGGCAATTTAGCTTCTGCCTAAAGATTTCCTGTTGGGAGAGAATAACCTACCATCTACTAGTGACAGAGCATCCACTCCCTGCAAGCAGTTACCCAACAGGTTGTGATGTTTCCTTAACATTACTGAAAATACAGATGCACAGCACTCTGATTAAGGTTATTTCAGAGGACTTTTTTGGGAAGAGATATCATATCTAACCTTGGATGGAACCCAAGTCTTCATTATTGTATCATTTGCTCAGTTTTTCTAATAGACAGTGTCTATTTCCTGATTGATGGGATAGAATTCCTCTTTCATGTTCCCTGTCAAAAGAGACTGCTGAAATCTAGGGGAACATAACTATTTGTATGCATGTCTGTACATTTATGTATGGATGTATGTTTACAGTCCTCAAAGTCATGAATATATAGAAGAATTTATATTGAGGTATGACCCAAGCTTTATTTCAGTGTAAAAGAGACCACTTCAGACATCACTAAACCACAGACCTAGAAACCTGAATGTTTGCTGAGAGTACCTTAGCCCTTTAGAAACTGCACTGGAAGTAAGTTCAGCTTAATACAGAGCTTCCAGTTTGTGCCCAGGCAGTCCCTGACTCACAGCCATACTGGCTGCAGCAGAAGGTCAGAGCTGAAGCTGCAAGAGTGAAGAAAATGTTTACCCAGCTGTGCCTAAGGGGCAGTCGGGCAGCAGCTGCTATGGGTAAGTGACAGGCAGTCTCAAATGCTTCTGAATCAATTGGACATTCTCCTGCGTCAGCTCAGGGATCCAAAGTGCCTGCTATGGACATGAGATGGGTATGCAGGGTCATGAGATTGTTCCTTCCAGGCATGGTAATGCAGCTCCCTTCTGTGGACAGCTCCCAGGACCTAGAAAGTTCTGCAAAGAGGAGCAGTTAGAATCTTAGAATCATAGAATCAGTCAGGGTTGGAAGGGACCACAAGGATCATCTAGTTCCAACTCCCCTGCCATGGGCTGGGACACCCTACCCTAGATCAGGCTGGCCAGAAACCTCCCCTAATCTTCTGGCCACACTCCTCTTAATGTACCCCAGGACCCCATTGTGACCACAAGGGTACATTGCTGTCCATGGAGAACTTGTGGCCACCAGCACTCCCAGGTCCCTCTCCACAGGACTGCTCTCCAGCAGATCACCTCCCAGCCTGTACTGGTGCGGTGTATTATTCCTCCCCAGATGCAGGACTATGCACTTGTCCTTGTTGGACCGCATTTGGTTCCTCTGTGCCCAGCTCTCAGTCATCCCAAGTACCACCAAATGGCCACACAGCCTTCAGGTGTCTCAGCCAAACCTCCCAGTTTGATTTTGCCAGCAAAGTTGCTCATGTAACTTTCCACTTACAGGATGTTCTAACTTCCCTAGTGGTAATTACCATAAGCCATTGAAATAGATGACCTTATAAGAGAGACCCCATGTAAATCATGAAGAGCATCAAGATGACAGGTTTTACAGATAGCTCGTGGCAAAAATGGTGAATTTCACAGTTTGTCATGTATTAATGGAGGTGGTTACAAAAAACATGAAGCCATTTATAATGATAAAAACAAATTGCTCTGAAAGGATCCAAGTTATCTTTTTAACAAATATAAAGTATAAAGATACGAGACAGGCTGTCAATGGAATTTGGCAAGATTAGTTTAAACTGGGGAAAAGGCACAGGAAAAAATCAAGGAGCAAATAGTGGTTGTGAGGGGGCTTTGTCAGACAGAAAATGAAACATTACACATAGGGATGGAACCACTTCAACCCAGATAGAAATTGCTGCCTTTGTTCAACCAAAGGAGGTGGTTGCTTGCTTCAAAGGAGGTGATTTGGCAGTGCTGGGCTAATGGTTGGACCTGGTGACCTTAAAGGTCTCTTTGAACCAAAATGATTAGGAAGAAGACCCAGGTAGAGCCTTCAAGGAGGGGAGGTGTAGAGTGGAGATTAGGAAGAAACTGTTTCCAGTGAGGGTGGTGAGACACTGGCACAGGCTGCCCAGGGAGGTTGTGGCTGCTCCCTCCCTGGTGGTGTTCAAGGCCAGGTTGGATGAGGCATTCAGCAACTTGGTGTGGTGAGAGGTCTCTCTGCCTGTGGCAAGGGGATTGGAACTAGATGATCTTCAAGATCTCTTCCAGCCCAAACCATTCTGTGGTTCTGCAATGTGCTTAGAATATAGAGTAAATTTGCACAGAAGTGTCCAATATGTGGACACTTTGTTATGAGCTCTGTTGCATCATGTCAACACGGAGGGACCGTACAAAGACCTTTCTTAAGTCAGTGTAAATGCAAGATGTTGTCATGGAAAATATTAAAAACTATTCTTATGGTAAGAAAACAGTGGAAGAGGTTGCCTAGAGAGTTCTGCACTCTGCACCTCTGCATGTTCCTGAATGGATAAAGCTCTGAGCAACCTGATCTGATCTTAAGACTGAATCTGCTTGGAGGACGTGGCAAGCCTAGAGACATTCTGAGGTCTGTTTCAGTCTGAACTGGTCCATGATTCTCTTTGAAACATGTCTGGAACAGTACCTATCAGTGCTGAGCTGAAGCATTTCAGAACTCAGTGGCCATCTGGTATGCTGAAATGATGGAGCTCATCACTCTCCCACGACCTTTCGGCAGAATTTGCCTAATTAAAGACAATTTGGAATCACAACGTATTTGAAGTTAAAAGCTTTCTCAGCTCAGCTAGCAATGGAACTGCAAGGAAACACCAACATTTCGACAGCAACTGAACAGCTGGTGTTGGAGAAAAGTGAGGCCAGGACAAATGGACATCCTCCAAATGGATCTAGAGATAGATTTGTGAAGCATTTCTCAGAAGTGCACTCTGTTGACTAGTAAAAAAGTGTAAAGAGAGAGATTGCCTTTTGCATTCACCACCCAAGCACAAATACAGGCTGGGTGGTGAATGTCTGGAGAGCAGCCCTGAGGAAAAGGACCTTGGGGTCTGGGTTGGTGAAAAGCTCAACATGAGCCTGCAGTGTGTGCATGCAGCCCAGACAGCAACCGAGTGCTGGGCTGCAGCAAGAGAAGCGTGACCAGCAGGGCAAGGGAGGGGATTCTGCCCCTTTACTCTGCTCTTGTCAGATCCCATCTGGAGTCCTGTGTGAAGTTCTGGAGCCCCCAGCACAGGAAGGACATGGAAGTGTTGGAGCGGGTCCAGAGGAGGGCCACAAAGATGCTCAGAGGGCTGCAGCAGCTCTGCTGTGAGGACAGGCTGAGAGAACTGGGGCTCTGCAGCCTGGAGAAGAGAAGGCTTCCAGGAGACCTTAGAGTAGCCTTCCAGTATCTGAAGGGGGCCTACAGGAAGGCTGGGGAGGGACTATTGACAAGGTCTTGTAATGACAGGATAAGGGGCAATGGGTTTGAACTGGCAGAGGGAAGATTTAGACTGGATGTTAGGAGGAAGTTCTTTGCAGTGAGGGTGGTGAGACACTGGCATAGGTTGCCCAGGGAGGTTGTGGCTGCTCCCTTCCTGGAGGTGTTCAAGGCCAGGTTGGAGGAGGCCTTGAGAGACCTGTACTAGTGGGAGGTGTCCCTGCCTATGGCAGGGGGTTGGAACTAGATGATCCTTGAGGTCTCTTTCCAACCTTACCATTCTATGATTCTATGATTCTATGACTCTTTTCCCAAGGTGGAATACATCTTGGAAGTTTATAAATCTGGAGCTTGCAGATTCTGCATCTGTAACAGTTCCCAGAAGGACTTTATCTTAGCCAATGAACTCTGCCATGGCTGCAGAACAAGACTCATGTATCACCTCCTGCAGCAAACTTTTTCAGGGGGTGACGTAGTAGTGGCTAGTTAGAGAACTTTTTCAAGAGGCACTCAAAATAATATGAGAATGTAGCAGGCAATCCACTATAGGAGGAATAAGCTTAAGACAATGCATAGCTTGCCTGTAACTAAAAATACAATATTTATTAGCTTTACATGCTTCATAAACATGATTAAATGCTTCTGGTAGTGCTTTCAAGCTATAATGTAGGACCTACAAACAATGTTCTCTAGTAAGCTGGATTAATTTTTTGTAGCAAGGTCCCTTAATTCAATGGTAGTACCATGTAGCAGCTTGAAAATTATGCTGCAATTGCATCTGAACTAGAAAATAAGCCATGTAATCAGCAATATGTACTTTATTTTCACACTCCTGTGAGTCTTCTTTGCTTTCTGCACCTTTTCAGAATTGCAGAATTGAAAATTTTCCAGGCAGAAGATGCCATTTGCAACACTTGAGTTTTGGTGCCTCTGTTCTTACAAGGACATCCAAACACAGACAGGAAGATCTGCCTGCAAAGATCTCTGCAGGAAACTAGGTAAGCACATGAGGTTCATATTTTGCTAAATTGGTCAGCATTAACACAGCTGCAGTGAAATGCAAATTCTCACCATAAAGCTTCCTAGATAGTCTCACAGACTTCAACACCACTATGTTCACATGACCACAAGCAATTAAGTGAACACAATTTAATGAGCTTCCACTTCTCTGAGCCATGGTAATGGTATTAGCTCTCCTAGCTTGTTGCAAGTACAATATAAAATGTTCAAAATGTGGCAGCGTGTGCTAATGCATGTTATTTATTGACTCTGTTAACTTTATGTGTGCTATAAAGAGAGAACAAACTCAAGGGAAGCTCAAAAGTAGGAACACAGAAGTCATAAGCCCAGGGGAAGTGAAGAACATAGTCTGTGTACAGACAGCTCAGCCAGCCAGTGATGTCTTCACAGAATGGTATGGGTTGGAAGGGACTTCTGGAGATAATCTAGGCCAACCTCCCTGGTAAACCAGGCTTGCCTACATCAGATTGCACAGAAATGTGTCCAGATTTTGAAAATCTCCAGAGCAGGAGACTCCACAACCTCTCTGGGCAGCCTGTTCCAGTGCTCCATCACCCTCAAAATCAAGAAATTTCTCCTTAAGTTCAAGTGAAACCTCCTGTGTGCCAGTGTGTGCCTGTTTCCCCTTGTCCTATCACTTGGCACCACTGAAACAGCCCAACCCCATCCTCATTAACTCCACCCTTTAGATATTTATAGGCATTGATAAGATCCCCTCTCAGTTTGCTCTTTTCTAAGCTAACCAGCCTCAGACCCCTCAGTCTTTCCCGGTAGGAGAGATGCTCCAGTCCCCTACTCATCCTCAGAGCCTTCCATTGGGCTCTCTCCAGTAGTTCCCTGTCCCTCGTGAACTGAGTAGTCTGGAACTCACAATACTGCAGATGTGGAATCACTAGGGCAGAGGAGACGGGGAGGAGAACCTCCCCTGACCTGCTGGCCACACTCTTCTTAATGCACCCTAGAACTTCACCAATACAGTTACTGGTCATCAAGGAAAAAAAAAAAACACCTTGTTTCACATCTCTAGAGAGACTCAGGATGACATTTCATCTGGTTATCTTCAAATTTTGTTTGGTGTATTTTCTTAATGTTCCAAAGAGNAGCCTGTGAACCTGTGATCCTGTGTGTGGGGTGTCTGTGCATCTATATGCAGACACATGTGGAAATATATTTAAAAAATATATGTGAGCTTAGCTTTAGCCTTGTACTCCCACAGCAAGAAGTGGATTCTACAGCATTGCCCAGAGCAGCAGTGTGCTATAGCCAGCTATTATATTTAAATTGACTTGTGAGGAAATGGAAGAATAGGTCCCAGACCCAAAGGTACCTTTGAAGAGTAAAACCATAAAAGTAATGAAGCTAGTTTTAGTGAAGAATACAGACTGCTATCTTTCATTCAGAATGAAATTACTGTCACCAAATCTATTCACCGTGCCATTTTCAGTTCTCATTATGATTATTCTCAGTAGAATTAGGTACTAAAATTCCAATTCTTCATATGTTTTATAAATCATAGCAGTAGACTTGAGTATTTTGACCTTTTTAATATTCCCTGGTTTGATTGGCTGTGTGGCCTATCTGTTCCATGTATCCTATTATTTTATTGCCTCCCTAACCTATGGGGAAGTAGCCCAAGTGGGTGGCCAATGAAGATGTAGGATATTGTAAAGGTCAAAGTACTAACATTATTGCTAAATATTTCACAGCATACTTTAAGTATTAAAGCTCTGACTGCAGCTCCTTAGAACTGATGCTGAGCAAGGAGCAGAATCATAGAATCATAAAATGGTAAAGTTGGAAGGGACCTCAAGGATCATCTAGTTCCAACCCCCTGCCATAGGCAGGGACACCTCCCACTAGTACAGGTCACTCAAGGCCTCATCCAACCTGGCCTTGAACACCTCCAGGGAGGGAGAAAAGAGTATGAATTTTATTCAGTATCTCGAGATGGCAAAAATCAAAGTACCCACATAGGAGACATGTAACACACTTATTACAACCCTGTTACTGAGCACTCACCCACATTATCTCAGAATTGTGCACTTTAGTCAACAATTTGAGTAGGATAAGAGTGATATCCTCATGCCTTAGATCCCTTTCCCTGAGCATAGGTGTTTCATAGACTCATAGAATTGTCAGGATTGGAAGGGACCTCAAGGATCATCCAGTTCCAACCTCCCTGCCATGGGCAGGGACACTTTCCAGTAGATCAGGTTGCCCAAAAGCCCCATCCAGCCTGGCCTTAAAAACTTCCAGGGATGGATGTGCTCAGAGTTCAAAGTTTCTGCAGATGCATAGGAGCACTGAATAATTCTTAATCATCTAGGAGCTCAGTTAACTAATCCTGCTGCATCTGGCTGCTGACCTGGTTGCCCAATGGACAGTTTTTAACTGTAATGAGTAAGTTTAAAGTGTGAAAGGCCTCTTACTTCTTTTTTTCTGAGACTTGAAAGAACCTGGAGAAGTCAGAATAGACTTCGAGTGCTTCCACTTAGACTGAGCACAACACATATCACTGCTTCTGTATTGAATTTACCTCCATGAAGTATAAAACCAAAGAATCATTTCAGCTGGAAAAGACCTTTATAATTATTGAGCCCAACCATCAACCCAACAGCACCATGACCATTAAACCACGTCCTGAAAGGCCATGTCTGCACATTTTTAATTTCATCTAGTTCCAACCCCCTGCCATAGGCAGGGACCCCTCCCACTAGCACAGGTCACTCAAGGCCTCGTCCAACCTGGCCTTGGACATCTCCAGGGAGGGAGCAGCCACAACCTCGCTGGGCAACCTGTGCCAGTGTCTCACCACCCTCACTGCAAACAACTTCCTCCTAACATCCAGTCTAAATCTTCCTTCTGCCAGTTCAAACCCATTGCCCCTTGTCCTGTCATTACAAGACCTTGTCAATAGTCCCTCCCCAGCCTTCCTGTAGGACCCCTTCAGATACTGGAAGGCTACCATAAGGACTCCTGGAAACCTTCTCTTCTCCAGGCTGCAGAGCCCCAACTCTCTCAGCCTGTCCTCATAGCAGAGCTGCTGCAGCCCTCTCAGCATCTTCGTGTCCTCCTCTGGACCCGCTCCAACAGTTCATCTCTGTGTCCTATGCACAAAAGCAGAGGCAGGAGTGCTCCTCTGAATGTCTGCCTGGCAGGGTGTTGTTTGAAATGTCTAAATCCTGCTATCCATGTACACCTTCCTACACAGGTTGGGGGCAGACCGAATTGTTGCTTAGGGCGCATCGAGTTCAGAGATCAGCAGCTGAAAGCATGTTTGTGTGCTTTGCCACACCAGGATTTAAATGCATTGAAATGTTTGCACCTAGGTAGGTGGAAAAATATCTCTTTTTGTCAGCCTGCACAACACTGCTCAGAGTGCAAACACCTTTGCTACCTCACTTTCACGCTTTTATTGGGTGCTGCGTATACATAAGCGTGACTTTATAATTAAGTACATTGTGATAATAGACCTGAATTATCAGCTTGTGATGCTCTTTTAATTCCCTGCATGATGTTTCACTCTAAAAAAAGCATTAATATACAAGTTCCAGTGTTGAAAAGTGAAGCAAATCAGCATCTAAAACTTAGTAAAGTCCTAGGCAGTAAAAAGCCTTTGTTCTGAAGATTATTCTCCCACAGAGGAACAGAATTCTCTTTTAACCTTTACAGTTGATTCTCATGCTGTTGAAATATCATAATCAAAGCTCTTTACCACCTTGTGTTGAATCTACTGTACTTGAAATCGTTTTATTTGGTGAGAAACAGTGTTTCTACCCTAAATAACATGATGAAAGCATTCAAAATGTCAAATGAACTTTCACCGGGTAAAAATATCTTCACTTTTCAGGATAACAATTGTAGAGGCGACTGCCTGTAGGTGACTGGAATGATCAGAAAGGAATAGAGAATACAGAATAGTTGCTCCAAAGGGATTGTGAGAGTTCATCACATTATCAGGTGTCACTGCTACTTCTTTTTCTCCAATTCTCCAACCAGGATAGTGCAGGAGTTTGCTCAGGACAGGTTTGCACCATCAGGAGAACTACAATTTCATTCAGGCTCCTTTGCCAGTTGTTTTTAGCTTCCACTTGCTATCCTCTGCAGTGTTTCTTACATGAAGGCAGTGTTAGCTTGCAAATAGCTGTTCCTCAAGGGAGATGTACACATCAGTCCAAGGGTCAGACAAGTATGCCAGAAAAGTGATACATTTGCAAATGTCCCCTGGAAGTTGAGTCATTTTGTGCATATTCCTAATTTCCCTCACATCACAAAGAACAGAATTGGCTGCTGAAGCTATCTAAAGAACAATAACAGTATTTTTGTAATGACTACCACTATAAACAGGTAGGTTTCTGAATTGAGATCTGTTTCAAGTCTGACACATTTCCCTTCAGTAGGACACCATGCTGTATCAGCATGCATGCCTTTCCCAGTCTTAAAAAGTCATGGAGAATCCAGCATTTCACACTGTCTCATCATGCACTTACATTAATTTGATCAAGTCTGTTTTGCCTGTGATGGCACTTAGTGAGTCATCCTCCTGTCCTTACCTCTACCCANCATTCTATGATTTTGTCTCCTATGTCCACTTGAGAGGGGGAGAGATAAAGCAGCTTGGTGAGCACCCTCTGGCCAGTGAGAATCAGCACACCACAACCACAAGCTCCTATCCCAGTGCAACAGATGACACTTTTGTGGGAGGTATCATTCATCAGTGCCATTATTTGGGTCCTGATGTTCTGAGTAACAAAATCTACCTCCCAAGAGTCCTTCAGAGGGTAGAATTCTGTGATTGAAAGCAAGGACACCATTTTGGTTTGATGATAGGAGCTCCTAACCTCCAGAATCATTCTGCTCACTGACCTTTCTCAATGAACACAGTGCTCTTTTTCAAATAAGCAGGATGTTATAGGTAATGAACTGGGTTTTTTGTTTGTTTGTTTGCTTGTTTTTATTTTTTAAGTAGCATTGGTAAAAATTAAAATGTTACTCTTTTTTATGGAAGACAACACCATGACAGGGAAAAATCCCAGCAGCCAAAAACTTCTCAATGCTACACTGTACTGCCTGCAACATTATCATAACTACTTCATTGTCATTCATTTGCAAAAGCTGAGATTAGTTATGGCACCAGCAAGCAAAATTTTATATATGACTAAGGCAATAGAGAAAGGGATTTGATTTAAGTCAGCTAAAAGCTATAAGAAGATTGGTCTTTAATTATGTCACATTTTAGGTGACATGAGAAGTTTCCAAATTTCATTCAAGGCCTAATACAGGCTATTAAGAGGAAGATTCGTGGTATGGGACACCAATCACTCACCTCAGCTAAAGAATAATGATACAATTTCACAAGTTTGAGAATTCCCATGATAGCAGCAAAGTGTACACTTGGTGTGTGCTCTTTGATGCAGAGCCTTAAAACTTGTCAAAACAATGAGGAGTATTAGGAAGAGTGTGTCCAGCAGATCAAGGGAGCTTCTAATTTGCCTCTACTATGCCCTGGTGGGACCTCTTCTTGAGTGCTGCATTCAGTTTTGGGCTCTCCAGTTCAGGTGGGACAGGAATCTGCTGGAGAGGGTCCAGGGGAGGGCTAAGAGAATGATTAGGGGACTGGAACACTGCGTGATGAGGAGAGGCTGAGGGACCTGGGGCTGCTTAGTCCCAGAAGAGAAGACTGAGAGGGGATTTAACCAATGTTTATAAATATCTGAGGGCTGGGGGTCAGGAAGGGGGGGGACAGGCTCTGCTCCCTTGCTGCCTGGGATAGGACAAGGAGCAATGGATGGAAGCTGCAGCACAGGAGGTTCCACCTCAACATAAGGGGCAACTTCTTTACTGTAAGGCTAACAGGCACAGGCTGCCCAGAGAGGTTGTGGAGTCTCCTTCTCTGGAGCCTTTCTAGGCCTGTCTGGATGTGTTCCTGTGTGCCCTGAGCTAGATTGTCTGGTCCTGCTGTGGCAGGGGGGTTGGACTGGCTGATCTCTTTGTGTCCCTTCCAACTCCTTGCATCCTGTGAGCCTGTGAACCTGTGCTAGTGAACAGAAAGTACTGAAAATAGTCACCATACCCTTAAACACAGGAGATCACAGGTATTTAGTGGTGTCAGTTTCTCATAAGTTGTCATTGTTCTGAAGTTGTGAAGTGCTGAAGTGTGACTATTTTAGGCAAGTTCTTTCATGTTGCAGAAGCGAGTGAGATACATCAACAGGGACTGAACCTCAAACACAAAGCAGCTTTGTCTTAACCACAACATATAATTACCAGATAGTCTCAAGCCCACATAGCTACTGGATACTGAAACACAGATTTCCTCTGAATAAGTGCAATTACATAATTGCATTTGATATGTAATAAAACCTTAACCATTTTTTTTTGCCTGTTTTTTTTTTTTTTTTTTTTTTTTTTAAAATGTTTT
>WBNM01021926.1:73043-87812 GCA_013399055.1 Ramphastos sulfuratus | reverse complement strand
TGTGGAGTCTCCCTCTCTGGAGCCACCGGGATGCATTCCTGTGTGATCCGGTCTAGCTGACCCTGCTCTGGCAGAGGGGTTGGACTGGATGAACTTTCAAGGTCCCTTCCAGCCCCTGACATTCTGTGATTATGTGATTCTGTGATGCCTAAAGGTCAAGTGTCAGGAGGAGGAAGCCAGAATTTTAATTTTTTGCTGGAGATATTGCATCATATCAATACTTTAGACTGATTTTCCATCCTTGGGTAGGATATTGCTGACTTTAGNTTTTAAAGTGTTTACATTTGAAAAACTCATAAAGACCTTGAATATGCTTATTTCTGCATAGACCACAACTACAAATTTAAACAGAAAATTCCTTACCAGGCAGAGCTGGGATTCAGACTTGGGAGCAATGTTTTTTTAGCATTATTTTGTAATAATTTCATTCTTCCAGCTTTTATCCTAGGTTTTATCTACACAAGGTGTTAATTTCAATCACCTATTTACTCTGATCAAGATTCTGTCAAGCTTCTTCCATTAAGCAGTGCATTATTTGGAGAACACTTTCTTCAAAGTGTTTCTTCTGCAAGGGCTGCTTCAGCAGAGGAAGACTCACAGAAGCTGGACATCTGTGCTACAGCTTTGTTTCCTCCAACAAAGTTGGGGCTGTTTAGCCTGCAGAAGAGGAGGCTGAGGCAGGATCTCATTAATGTTGGCCAATGCAGTTCAGGAGACACATGGAACTGCTTGAGAGAGTCCAGCACAGAGCCACATAGATGCTGAAGGGAATGGAACATCTCTGCTACAAGGAGTGATGAAGAGCTGAGGCTGTGCTGCTTGCAGAGGAGGAGCCTGAGAGGTGATGTCAGAAATGTTTATAAAGATGTGAAGGCTGAGTGCCAAGAGCTTGGAGCCAGGCTCTGCTGTGTGATGCCCAATGCCAGGACAAGGGGCAGTGGGTGGAAGCTGAGGCATAGGAGGTTTCATTTAAACGTGAGGAGGATTTTTTCCCTGTGAGGATGACAGAACACTGCAACAGGCTGCCCTTCCCTGGNAGTATCATAGTATAAGCAAGGTTGGAAGAGACCTCAAAGATCATCAAGTCCAACCCATTACCACAGACCTCAAGACTAGAAGTCTTAGAAGGGAGAAATCTGGAACAAAGAAAGGTTTTGGATCATATTACAAAGGAAAACATTTCTGTGTCTGTGAGTTCCAAATACCTGCTTACTTTGATGATCAGGGGGACCCAACCATTTTTACAGTGCAAAAGAGAGGAGATTCACATTTAATTTTTCAACCACTCACTTTTCATCCTGATACAAAACCACTTCTCCAGCTCTGGGTCCAGCTTCCGTGGCTGATTATAAGAATAATCACCTAAAAAGATTTGTTTAAAATCATTGTTTCCCTTCTCACTCCCTCGTTACTCCATTGCTTCTTCACCTATTTTCTGTCAACAAATGATCAGTCGTAAGGATTGTTAAACCTGCTCTACTCTCTGTTGCCTCTGCCCTTTGGCTTTCATCTCTTCTTGCTGCAGTGCAGAGCACTAGGTTTAAGGTGCCAGGTAGGATTAAAGGCATCCCAGGGAGAATTCGCCTTTGAAGTGGCAGAGAGTAAATGCTTCGTATCAGCTGTAAGTGCTCCGTGTGTCATTGGCTTTCATGGCTGTGGCATGTCATTTGTAAGGATCTCTTATTTCTGCATGCTCTAGGAGAAAGTAATCTGTCAGCTTTTTAACAGCAGAACAATCCACTGGCAGAGGCTGCTCTTGGTGAATGATGGTGCCTGATTAGTAGCAAATTAGTATCATATAATACTCCTGTAACAGCAGAACACATGCTTAAATATGATTTTTATGTATATTATTCACTTCTATGGCTTATTATAGCCTGTTTTTTTTTAAAAAAGAAAGGGCTGTGGGTGTTTATTTATTTTTTTAAAACATCCTACATGTTTCATCTGATTTAGGAAGGGCAGTGAAGCCAAGGGTGAGTGGATTATTGAACAGCAGGTCCCAGCTACCAACACTGTGTTCTGATTCAGAAATAGGTTCTTCTGGACATATTTGATGAGGGAGATTGTGAGGAATATAAAGATGTGATTAATAGACATATGATGTACAAAAATCTGAATTTATCACCCTTCCTTGAGAGACCTGTGCTGCCTGTGAGTATTTATAGTTAGAGCATGAGTGAGTTTTGAAAGATTTAAATCTGAATGGCATTGTTAAGTGCCCAAGTTTAACAATATTTCCTTTCCTTCATTATTAGATGATGTAAACATAATTCTCTTGTTTTACAGCACATATTCCAGCAGGTATCCAATTTTGTTACTGTCATTTACACAACTGACTATCTTCAAGCATTCCACATACAAATATAATTTTCCAGGAGGGTTTCTGCCAATAAACTTGAACACTTGAATGTTTACAGTAGGTGAAGATGATTCAAAGCGTGGCTGAATCATGCTTGAGTTCAAAAGTTTCTCTTCTGAATTAAAGAGGAAAAACAGAAGACTCCAAACACATTTAACAAATCAACTGTTTATCCTCAGATCAAGTCAGAGCTGAGGGTCAATCACTGAGAGGATATTTCTCAGCACTCCTCTGAGAACAAAGAAACTGCAGACACACAAATAAATTTAGTTCAGTGACTTCTCTGAGTTTGAATTGTCAGAGTCCACAGAACGATTTCTGCTCTCATATATAGTGGTGTAAAACAGACCAAAAACCCACTTCTTTGAAGTGAAAAAATGTCTGATTTCTTTTTGTCAGTGGCCAACAACTTTTGAATGTCAAAGATGAAATTATAATGGAGATCTTTAGAAAGTGCTGAGTAAAAATCCTGTGGCAAACAGCTGCTGTTACACCATGCTAAGGAAGACAATCAGATTACCTAAAGATTGTACAATTAAATTATGTGGGTCTAAGGCTCTAGAGAAAGCCAAGTCTACTTCTTGAATTATTTTGATTTACTTGATATTGGGTTTAATTACCAGTTTAAACCTTGCTGTACTGCTAAAATTTGTGCAGAAAGATTATAGGAAATTTTTTTTTTATGGGATTCAAGGTGGTTTAGCTCTTTTTTTTTTTTTTTCCCCTTGCAATTTTAGAAGCTGGCCTGCCATGCTGCTCCATTTTTAAATTGCTCTTTTCTTATGTATTTTAAGCACTATGCAAATCTATGCCTGCTCTTCCCACCTTTCCCCCTCATCCATCTAAAACCTCAACCTTCATATAACTTTGAGTTTCTTTAATACCTCTCTATATTTTTTTCCATTAGTGGCAGTTCTGGATGACTTAAGTTTTACAGGCTCTTAACTTTTCTAACTTGGCTGACGTAGTTTCTCAACGGTGACAAACTTGCCTTGCCTCAGAAGATATATATATGTTTGGGAAATTTAGTATCAGCAAACCAATAAAGCCTCTGCAGAGAAAGGCTTGCTGAACATCACACAGCAGCAACACATCAATCAATTTCTTAATGTAGTCACTTTGCTGCTTCCTTCTTTTCCTTCCTTTTATATATTTATTTAAAGAATCAGGCCAGAGGAAGCAATTATTTCTGTAAAGCCTTAAATTTAGATGAGTCTTTTGCATTCATCCCATTTTATTTTGTTTTGGGGTTGTGTTGGTTTTGTTTTGGGGTTTTATTGTTGCTTTTTATTTTTTGCCGCTTTTTATTTTTTGCCTTTTTTTTTTTTTTCTTTTTTCAAAGCAGATCTGTTTTTCTCTGTAACAAGGGAGAGGAAACTCTCAGTTCATCAAGAAGGCGTTTTTATTTTCAGGGGAAAAAAAGATCTATTTTTTTTTTTCTCCTTTATATGTAACTAGAATCATAGAATAGAATAATAGAATCAGTCAGGGTTGGAAGGGAGCACAAGGATCATCCATTTCCACCCTCCCTGCCATGGGCAGGGGCACCTCACACTAGATCAGGCTGTCTAGAGCCTCATCCAGCCTGGCCTTAATTAATAACAACAACATCACTTGGAAATCCATTTCATACCTGTGCAAATTAAAGATATGCCTCAGTTGTAAGATAAGTAAAGGTGGAAATATTTAGAAGAGTAGAGCTGTCAGCATATATTTACCAGCAATGTTTTTACCAGAGCTCATCAAATTAAATCAGGAACTAAAGCACAAAGTTCTAGCACTCCATTTTCTTCTGTCAGCTTTAAAATGTGCTCATAGAAATGTACTCATTTAGCTTTAAATATATGAAACATTCTTGTGAGAAGAGTGGCATGAATTTAAAATCCTGTACTTAATGTTAGAGAAGAAATGCTTGCAGATTCAGGGTATTCTCACCTTTAGAGAGCAGGACAGAACAGGAGTGAAGGCTTGCTTGTAGCTGGAAATGGAAAAATATTGAATCCTCCTCTGAAAAATTCCATAGCTACAGCAGAGGATTGGAAATGTGTGGCTGCTGGAGAAAAATGTGGTGCCTGGTGGGGCAGAGGTGCTGGTTGGAGGCCCTTCATACTAAGGAGGACCTTTTACAAAGGTCTTGCAGCTTCTCTGAGCTACCATAGAGAAAAGGAAGAACTATGCAGTCATCTCTGTCTAGTTGCACTGTGGACTTGAATAAAAGTCCTCTGTGGTTTCTGCAGAGATCACTGCTGATGTGGGATTGGTCTCATCAGGTTCTGAGCATCCTCATGAGACATATCCACAACCTTGGTGCTGAAGTGTTTAGGTCTGCTAAGGATGCACAAGTCCTTTGCATTTAGAAAAGTAAGGAAGGTTTATAAGCAATTTAGGAAACTCTGCCCATGAAAACTGAAACATATATAGAATTTAAGCACTCATCTCCTCAGTAAGAAAAAGTCTGTGCATGAATTTAAGAAGGTTATGGATAGACTCTTTAAAAACTAGCTCAAAATTGCTATATACACTAAATAAGGGAGTACTGTCAAAAGGTTAACTTCTGTGCATAAGCTTTGTTTACACCATCTGCACTTATATAACACTTTCTCAGCTGACTGTTTCTCAAAAGACAATTGACACTTTCTCTCTTTTCATGAGAAATCTCATCTAAAAATAATCCAGATAACCTGTCCACCCCANGAGATCATTCCCCCTTGTTCTGTCTCCAATTACCTGTGAGAAGAGCCCAGCAGCAGCCTCTCCACAAAGTCAGTTCAGGTAGCTGTAGACAGCAACGAGGTCTCTTCTCAGCCTCAAGAGAAATTTGGAATGCCAGTGAGTTCTCTGCTTTGTACATAGAAATATTGCACTCAGCAGAGGCACACACAGCTGCTGGGAAGTGGAAATTAACTTTTGAAAATGAGGTAACAAAATATGCTGCTCTTGCATAATTGGGTTTCTCATCACTCCATACAAACTCAGGCAATGTTTACCAATGCAATGCTGAAGGATGCAAATATTTGCTCCACAAACAATAGGTGGGGGCCTTTAAAGATACTAGATGAAGCTCTTGAAGTTAGCTGATTAGGGCCTGTGTGCCTATAAAAGTGCAGAGATTAGGAGGAAAAAAAAAAAAAAGGCTTGCAAATGTATTCATAATGAGAAAGGGGAAAGAGGTTGTGTTTGGGACATGATTAGCTGGTAATCAGTAAAGAACAAACTGATTATTAGCTGTTCAATTCTTGTCAGTCTTAGGGGATTCCACTCAGTGGCCTAATTAAACTGAGCTTGAAGTCCTCACATCTCCATTCAGTGGCAATTTCATTATAATATTCACTTCTTTGCATGAGCTTTGCCTTCCCTCTCTTTAATCATATGTTTTGTATTTGTGTAACACCTTCCTTGATTAGTTTCTCTACAGGATTAGCTTCTGATAACTGCATGGCTTATGAAAGCAAATGTCACGTATAAGACAGTCTAGATAGTAGAATTGATTATCAACACTGGAATTAAACAAATCAAACAACCTAAACATTTTTAATTAAGTTTTTCATCAGATGGAAAAACCATTAGCTCTTAAAAAATTAATCATCTCTAAATGACAAAGTTGGTAGGGCTTTATTTGTTGTTTTCTTCTGGTTATTTTTTTTTTTTTTGGGGGGGGGGGGAGGTTGGTTTGTTTGTTTGTTTAAAATGACTGGAATAATCCACTACCATAAAACTTAAAAGTGTTTGGTTGACTTCAAGAAGACAACCACAAAGCTGAGCAAAGGATTTCATCACTACAACCTAGGCAAAAGACTACGTAGTGGACTCACTAGAGCAGGACTATAACTTTTCCAGCAGAGGGCTGATGATGCAAGTTCACAAAGTACTTTACAAAAAGAGGATAAACTACTTTGGGTTCAGACTATTTTGAGTATTTCCCCATTGCTTGAACTTTACTGATAGTTAAAAGGCAACTTGTTTGTTTGTTTGTTTGTTTGTTTCCCTCAATTATTTTATATTTCTGCCTCATTCTGTGTTTTCTGGTTTTTTTCCCCTTTTTTAATGGAATCTAGGACTAGAATGTCAAACTGTGATAAGCAATGAAAATTTGCAGAGGTATGTTTAATCACATCAGGTGTGTGGAAATGTTGGAAACTCAAAGAATAATAGACCTGTTTCAGTTAGAACAGACCTTTAAGATCATTGAGTCCAACCATTCTCCAATTCTGCCAAGGCTGGTTATAAACCATGTCCCTCAGCACCACATCTCTGCATCTTTTAAATACCTGTAGGGATGAAGATTCAACCCTTTCAGTGAAGAAACTTCTTCTAATATCCAACCTAAATCTCCCCTGGTGAAACTTGAGGACATTCCCTTTTGTCCTGTGACAAGGGAGGACTTGTACTGTACTTTTTATTGAATATCCTGAACACTTTGATGCAAACCAAACACATCCTTGCGTGTTTTAATTTGTCAGTACAGTTGCTCCTGGTTCTCATTCTTTTGTGAAGTGGGTAATGATTTCGAAGAAGAAAGGAGAATAAATAAATACTAAATCTTCATTCCCACAGAGGTTTAGTCAGGGATTTAGAGGTACACACTAGAATCACAGAATCATAGAATCGTAGAATCATAGAATCAGTCAGGGTTGGAATGGACAAGGATCATCTAGTTCCAAGTCCCCTGCCATGGGCAGGGACACTTCACACTAGATCAGGCTGGCTACAGTCTCATCCAGCCTGGCCTTAAACACCTTCAGGGATGAGGCTTCCACCACCTCCCTGGGAAACCCATTCCAAGGCCTCACCACCCTCATAGTGAAGAACTTCTTCCTAACATCCAGTCTGAATCTACTCATTTCTAGCTTTGTTCCATTCCCCCCAGTCCTATCACTACCTGACATCCTAAAAAGTCCCTCTCCAGCTTTCTTATAGGCCACTTAAGATACTGAAAGGCAACAATAAGGTCACCTTGAAGCCTTCTCCTCTCCAGACTGAAGAGCTCCAACTCCCTCAGTCTCTCCTCACAGTAGAGGTGCTCCAACCCTCTGCTCATCCTATCCTAGATTCAAAGCATCATCATACTGGGTTCAAAGCACAGGTTTTTTTCAATCAAGGTGATTGCTGCTGTTGAATTCAGTGGCTTTTCCCATGCCAGAAGTTGGGATGAGGAGAATAAACTGCCACAGAGACACTGCTATATTTACTGGATGTAAAACACGTATTAGTGGAAAGTCTGAGAGAGATTACTGTAAGGATGCTTGTACATAAATAAATGAAGACATTTGTTCCACCAGAAATGTGCATGAGTTAGGCTAAAAAAGCACATTGTAGGAAGGGTAGAATCACAGAAATCATCCACCAGAACTATGAAAAGAACACTGTAAAATCTTTCTTGGAATGTTGTTTTGGTTTTGGTTGTTGAAGTTGTTTTCTTCTTTGTTTGGTTTGGTTTGGTTTTTTCTTTGGGAGGGTTAGTTGTTTTTTGTTTGACCTGTGTTGACATATTTTCCTCCATCATGGCTTCAAAAGGTAAAATTCCTTCGCACTAGGGAATTTTTAACAAAGATACTAAAAGGTAGTAATAGAAAATTAAATCTCAAAGCTTTTCTGCAGTTTGCTGTCAAGAGGATGAGGTCAGCCTCTTTTTGGTGGTGCTCAGCATCAGGGCAAAGGAAAGGGGTAATGGGCACAAAGCTGAACACAGCAAGTTCCACCTACACATAGGGAAAAGCTTCTTTACATTGAGGGTGACAGAGCACAGGAAGAGTTTGGCCAGAGAGGATGTGGAGTCTCCTTCTTTGGAGGCTTTTAAGACCTGCCTGAGCATGTTCCTGTGCAGTCTGATCTAGAAGACCTTGCTGTAACAGAGGGATTGCTTCAGACAATCCTTAGAGGTCCCTTCCAACCGCTTACCAGTCTGTGATTCTGTTACTGTTACCATCATTGTTTTAGCAAGGGACAAAGGGCATAGCTTGAAAGGCTGAAGAGTGGCAAAGCAGATACAAATAAAACAGGACTGATGCCTCCTTTGACCTTATTTAATCCTCTCTTTTTATTTTTCTGCTCCATCTGTGATTTCTAGCAGGAAAACAACAAAGCTGGCTTCAGGAAAAAGTACATAGGAGAATTAAAGCATTTCATCAGGTGTAAATTGAAGTTCATATATGAAACAGCATGCATTTCCACAGAAGAATGAAAAGACCATTTCCATTGACATTTTGGGGATTCATCCTACTGCTCTCCACTTTAGTACCAACAGCATTGATGCACACAAATAATGCAGACAATCACCACCAGTTTGGCTGCTGTATGGACTGTAGTCAATCCATGTTAATAATATTTGGGTTCTAGTTCATCTAACATAAGGCTAGAGCAAGACTGAGTTTTTTTTCAGTGTGAAGAAGCTTCTTTCGAAATTTCTTACCTACCATACCTGGCATCTTTGGCAGAATTAACAGACTCCAAGTAGGTACATGCTGCAAATTTTCTCCAAGTTAGTAGTTAAACTATTCAGAATCTATTTTTTTTGGTAATTATGTCCTTCAAAATGCACAGCTTTGGATGCTGAATTCTTGACTATTAAATTCTCTGACCTGTCATTTATCATTAAAAGGAGTCAAAAGCATTTATAGAAATAAAATCTGCTGCTATTGCATGCACCAAAACTGTGTATTGTTTGCAGCTCTTTTTGTACAGTATATCATTGCGTGGGCAAATTGATTGAATGTCATCCAGCCTGAAGGAACAGAGTAGATCCTCAGCTGGTGTAAATCAGCATTGCTCTTGCCCTTTCTTTTCTGCAGATTTAGCTGGAAACAGGGATGATTTGGAATGTTAATGCTGCAGCTTCTGGGAGGTTTATTGATTCGTTCTATTTAGTTTTTTAAAAAAAAATAAATAAATAAAGGAAACGAAAACTATTTGTCAGTAGAAGAAGACAGTAAGATGAGAAGACCCTAAGCCTTCATTTGAACTCTCAGCCTGAGTAACTTTAGTTACTGGTCATGCACTGAAAAAGAAAAGAAGAGAAAAAAAAAAAAGCAGCCATTGGTCTTGTAAGAAGAGTAATATTCAATCATCAAAAGGGCCCCTGTGAAACCATTTAAACAACTTTATTGATTTTTCCCTGGTTGGCAGTGTTTAATTCAAACAACTCCCAAGGAGTACAAGCATCACTGCGGGCAAATTATCAAGTGTTCTAGCCTCTCTCACTCTTTGACCACCACTGATAAAATTGCCAGTGACAAAAATGAGCATTTCTTCCCCTTTGCTCTCTGTGTTGTCCTGCATTAAGCTAACAAAGGCAGTGCAAAGCGCAATCCGCACCTCTGACCTTAACTTATGGTATTGGGAAAGAAATAAATGTCCTGTGTGGGGACTTTTTCTCACCACTTACTGCAAGGATGGCAAATACTGTTTAAAAGGGAATGAAGATGCTTTCATAAAATACATCCACGAATTACCATCCGTGGCAATTCCTTGTTAATGTTTGGAAAGGGCACATCTGGTCCCCTGAACACACACAAGGATCATTCAAAATAAGGACTGAGTAAGCAGTAGACCTGCTACAAGAAAGTGTTAGTCTGCCTAGCAATTTATAGGAAGGAGTGTAGTAAATAGAAAGTCCTGGGAACAAGCAAGGTTGCTCTATGCCTTTCTGGATACATTATGTATCTATTACATCGAGCTGATTGCAACTAGGAACTTGGATTTTTCCCTTCAATCTGCAGAGATCAGCACAGTGAGAATCTGTTTATTCCTACAGAAAAACATGCCAAGAGTTTCTCCCAGCAGGCAGAAAGTGATGTTCTGTAGATGTGTCCTAAATGGATTTATGCATTGCTTTCTGACATTNGTTTTACCTCCTACCAGTCATCGGCATATGGTAATAGCAGCATTTAAAATGGAATTAAATGCTTGTTAATGAAACCTTAACCTATTGAAAATATTGTACAAAAATTTATGATGTTTTCTGCAAAAATACATTTCAAATTAGACTTGTGTGCAGTTATGAGTACTTTTCTCTCTGAATGCGTGCTGCAGTTTATCACAGTATAAGCAAGGTTGGAAGAGACCTCAAAGATCATCAAGTCCAACCCGTTACCACAGACCTCAAGACAAGACCATGGCACCAAGTGCCACGTCCAAACCTGCCTTGAACACCTCCAGGGACGATGATTCCACCACCTCCCTGGGCAGCCCATTCCAGTAGCAAATGACTCTCTCAGTTGTTCCAGCTTTTCCTTCTCACAACCATGGTAGAGAAGAAAACCTGTACATTGTACATCCCTGGACAACTTGTTCCAGTGTCTCACCAACCTCACTTCTCAAAACTCCAAAATTCCCAAGAGACTGTAGATAGAGATAACCACCTTGCTAGTCACCTGTTCAATAGTAGTTTGACTTCCATGGATTCAGGGGGAGACTGGAGAAGTGGAGGGAAGATAATTACACCAAGGTTAGTAAATACAAAGGAAATCCACCTCACAAAGTGGTAATTCAGAATATTCATGATCTGGAAAGAGAGTCTTAGGGAAGGTTTAGTTGTGATTGCCCATGGACTCTGGGTGGACTTTGAGGTCATTCCCTCATGTTCACTAATTACTTGGGAGAAGGGTAGCGACCACACCAACATAGAATCATAGAATCATAGAATCATAGAATCATAGAATCATAGAATCATAGAATGGTAGGGTTGGAAGGAGACCTCAAGGATCATCTAGTTCCAACCCCCTGCCATCTGAACATCTGAAAGACAAGAAGAAAACAATTGTGTATATGAAAATTATGTGAACTCAAAGACACTTGAGACATTAGAAGTTTGTGATACCTCTGCATGGAGTCCACTAAGTGGGTTTATTTAAAAACAAACAAACAAAATTTAAAAAATCATAGTCCAATATCCCCCAGAATTAAGTATACCTGAACTACTTTTGCCAGAAGGGACAATCCAAAGGCTGTAGACTGATGGGCAGTTTTGCATAACAAGAAGGCAACTGATTAGCAGTTTTTCATGAGCAAAAGGCAATTGTGTTTCCTAATTTTAGGACTTCTGTACAAAAACTATGGAAGCTCAGCATCAGAATCTGGAGGCATTTTGCTCAGGATAAGTGGCAGGAATAAGCAGAAAGTGCCTGTTCTCATTTCTGCTGTTGTCACTGCTGCTGCACTGCTGCACTACTTTCTATCACTTCCTTATGGGAAGTATTTAAGTAGACAGCTCAGGAATCATCTGGTCATTTATAAAGGAAGGGTATTTATATCTTTCCATCTCTCAGCTTTGATCTTTGCCTCCAGGCTGCATTACCTTAATGTTCTTTATTTGGAGTTACCCTTGAAAACCACTTACAACTTGCAACTCATGTTGAATGCAGCAGCATGACTGTTCAAGGACCTATATTCTGCAGGACTCATGCAAACTCTGTCTGCCTATTATTCAAGATGTGTGTTCAAGGTCTTGTTATAAGTATTAGAGTCTTACACTATCTCTTTCTTTCTGACCTCAACTTTAAAACAAGTGAGGGATGGAATTTTTAACTGCCCACTACAAGTATCTTTCTCAGATGAATTCCATTTTTTTTTTTCAGCTGAAATGAGAAAAAAAACCAGAAGATTTAATTGCCTCTAATCTTCAGTGAACTGTAAAAAGCTCGACTGGTGCTTAGACATATGACAAGCCTTAAATGGAGTCAGGGCAATCATTTCCCCATTCTATGAAAGCCATGGGATTTCCCCAAAATATCCTATGCATATTTCTAGCATTGTAGGAACTAAAAAGTAAGAATTAGGGGAACCAGAATGCTATAGAGAGAATGCCACCTCAGAAAAAAGGGAGTAACCTCTTTAAAAGTAATATTAAAGCAAACCTCTGCTATGAGGAGAGACTGAGGGAGTTGGGGCTGTTCAGTCTTGAGAGGAGAAGGCTCTGAGGTGACCTTATTGTGACCTTTCAGTATCTTAAAGGGGCTATGAGAAAGCTGGGGAGGGACTTTTTAGGCTGTCAGGTAGTGATAGGACTGGGGGGAATGGAACAAAGCTAGAAAAGGGTAGATTCAGACTGAATCTGGTTAGAGGTGAGGAGAAAGTTCTTCACTGAGAGAGTCATTCCCCACTGGAATGGGCTGTCCAGGGAGGTGGTGGAGTCACCATCCCTGGAGGTGTTCAAGGCAGGTTTGGACGTGGCACTTGGTGCCATGGTCTAGTCTCGAGGTCTGTGGTAGTGGGTTGGACTTGATGATCTTTGAGGTCTCTTCCAACCTTGCTTATACTGTGAAATTACTGTGAATGTTAGGAAGAAGTTCTTCAGCATGAGGGTGGTGAGAGTCTGGAAGGGGTTGCCCAGTGAGGTGGTGGAAGCCTCATCCCTGGAGGTGTTTAAGACCAGGCTGGATAAGCCTCTAATGTGAGGTGTCCCTGCCCATGACAGGGGGCTTGGAACTAGATGATCCTTGTGGTCCCTTCCAACTCTGACTCATTCTATGATTCTATTTAAGGAAATAATCTTTCCTCTCTTCAGGTATTTTTTTCCCCCCATTTAAAATTCCAAGCCAGCCTTCCTTGTCATGAACTGCATTTTGTTGTTGTTCTCTCACATGTCTCCCTGACTTCAGGTTTCCCCTTCACCACTCATCTAACCATCTGCAACACAACCATCATTGCATGCACCTCGAAACAAAAATCAGACAAATCAAACCCAACAACCTGACAACTCACAGATGTTACCTTTAATGGCATACACAGATTGAATATTCTGGTCTGAATTAGCAGACCTATAGTAGTAGTCCTGTAAGGTGAGGTTAGGGACTTTGGCCTTGCCTAGTTTGTGAATAAAAAACAAACTGAGGGGCAACCTCTCTGCTTTCTACAACTTACTGAGCAGGGGAAGTGGAGAGAGAGGTGCTGATCTTCTTTCCCTGGATCCAGTGATAGGATGTGTGAGAATGGTTCAAAACTGTATCATGGGACATTTAGACTGCACATTAAGAAGCATTTCTTTAATGAGAGAGTGATCAAACTCACAACAGGTTTCCTAGAGAGGCAGTTGAAGCCTCATGCCTGTCAATGTTTAAGAGAGATATAGACAGTGCCCTTAATGATGTGCTTTGACTTTTGATTGGTCCTGAAGCAATCAAGCAGTTGGACAAGATGATTGTTGTAGGTCCAATGCATCTGAACTATTCTATTCTATTCTATTCTATTCTATTCTATTCTATTCTATTCTATTCTATTCTATTCTATTCTATTCTAATCTAATTCTGTTCTATTCTAATTCTATTCTATTCTGCTCTATTCTACTCCTCTACTCTACTATTCTATTCTATTCTACTCTATTCTTACTCCTATTCTGTTCTATTTTCTATTCTACTCTATTCTGTAGTCTAGAAGGACAAGAAGGAGAACATTCACAAAAGTAAGCAGAAGGACAGCAGAAGTGAGATTTAGGAGCAGTAGGAAGGAGTTATGTTGCTCTGGGACCCTTAAAAATGGTAAAAGATCCAAACTGAAGCTCAGCTTAAGGCAGATTCAGATTTTGTAATATCTCAATAGAGGAATTCCCTTAAACTCTCAGTTACATGAAAAATAAGACTGCATGGAACAAGGGATTATTATTTATATATATATATATATATTTTTTTTTTTTTTTAGGATGTGTGTAGCACTTCTCAGTCCATTGGAAAAAAAAAANCATTACAAGACCTTATAAATAGTGATGGTGGCCATTTGATGGCTAGATAAGAAGTCTCTGCTTCTCAGTGCCCAAATAAGGTCTGTGTTCAGATAAAGTTAGTAATTTATGACATTTCTTTAGGGACTTTCAGGAGCTGTGAAGGAGTTGCTGAGTATGAGTAGGTGAGCTCTATGATTCTAGGTCCTGCCCTCAGCTTTTCTAGATGACCATGGAGAGAGATAAAGACTATACTTAAGGTCCTTTCCTGATGGCCAGTTTCTACTGTCAAATGGTGTCAAAAGCTCTCATCAAAGCCTATGAAAGGGTAACATCAAAGCCTGTACAACACCTGGATGTATACAGGCTATGACATTCCTTAATCTTCATATAAATTCCCTGAGATAAACATAAAGTCTTTGCTGCAACATCACTGGGATGTCATTGTCACCACGACTGAGGCCCCCTTGACAACATATGACTTAAGAAAAGCATGTTTGTATTTCTATAGCCCTGCCACAACAGAGTACCTGGCATCACAGGGTATTCCAGGACCTGTTGTAATCTTGTATCATTGGCATTGCCTTCATGAGTCAGCAAACATTTACTGTTCAAAGACAAAGATTTCTCATTGAGCCCCAATAAAAGTTTGGTGCATAAAAAAGAAAATTTTGCCTTGTTAATTATGTTGGGTTTTAATTTTGAGCTCTTTTTCTTATCCTCTTTTAGCAGTGTGTCTGTATTCTCTATATGAAGG
>WBNM01021926.1:54783-72515 GCA_013399055.1 Ramphastos sulfuratus | reverse complement strand
AAGGGTGCCTACATGAAAGCTGGGGAGGGACTTTTTAGGCTATCAGGTAGTGACAGGACTGGGGGAAATGGAATGGAACAAAACTGGAAATGGGTAGCTTGAGACTGGATGTTAGGAAGAAGTTCTTCACCATGAGGGTGATGAGAGTCTGGAAGGGGTCGCCCAGGGAGGTGGTTGAGACCCCATCCCTGGAGGTGTTTAAGGCCAGGCTGGATGAGGCTTTGGACAGCCTGATCTAGTGTGAGGTCTTCCTGCCCATGGCAGGGGACTTGGAACTAGATGATCCTTGTGGTCCCTTCCAACCCTGACTGATTCTATGATTCTATGATTCTATGATTCTATGATTCTATGATTCTGTGATTCTATGATTCTATGATTCTGTATTCCTCACTAAGAGTGAAGTCCTACTGCTTATGCCAGGGCTCAGGTACCAGGACTAACCACATCAGAGACTTTTCACACCCATGTTACAGTGCTGTGCTTGAGACACATCCGTTTTATAACTGCAACTACTTGTTTCCATCAAGAGAAACACATCCTGAGGAAAGGTGTTGCTCCAGAAAGTTGGCTGTGGTATGTCATTGAGGCAACAACTGGAAATTATTGCTTTATCTAGGTTTTTTTGCCCTGTCTTTTAAACTTTGTAAAACCAGTCTGTTTTCTTCCCAGTTAGGACCATAAGGTCATTGCCTTGGTTAGCTGTCAGTGCACAGTGAAACAAAAGAACATCTGAACAGTACATCTGCATTTCACTTTTTACAGTTCATCTTGAGATTCTCCAAGTTATTAGTGAGCAAGCTCTATGTAGATGACACAGAGCATTTCTGACAACATTATATACACTGCTCATCACCTGAGAGTTCTTTAGCTTCACTCCCTGTCTCACTTCAGTTAATTAACCCTGCATTTCAGCAAGGGCTTGGCTGCTACTCAGTGATGGTGCAGCTAGAGCCCTTCTCAAACTTGCCTAGTCCATGGTTTGGAATTTCTGTGCCTTCACAACCATGTATCCTGCTGCCATATCCTTTAAATGCTGTTCACACTGAACTGTACAGACAGCAGTTCTGTCTTCCTGCCCTGAAACAGATCCTTTGCTATTCCTAGGTCCTTCATTCAGCACTCGATTTGATACTTCTTGAGACGAATCCATTCAGGGTTATAGATGAGGAAAACTGATTTTAGTCACACGCTCTTTAACAGCATTTTCTCCTTACCTCTGTGCTTTGGTGAGAACAGCACTGAGGTTCAGATGTTCTGGGCATCATGTTTTACAACTACTACATTTCACAATCCAGTTTTACAGCCCAGTTTCACAATCCAGTGGAATAAGGAATCTCCTAAGTGGAAAGTGACATCAGCAGGGTCATACACTAACACCCCAGGACAGCAATAGCCCTTTGATTACTGCTTCACCTTCCACAGTTAGAGACCTTTTCCATATCCTCTTGCTATTATTTACTGCCCCATTATAGCCCCTCACAACTCATCCCTCCACTTAGTCTTTCAGAAGGTGTGAGGTGCCAAGAAGTGCCCAGAAGAGGATTACATAAAATTTACTGCTTCCCACAAACTTTTCACATTGTTTTAGCTTCTTTAATTCATTTTACTGTTGCTCACATTGCAATTCATCCCAGTTAGCAACCTGTTAGCTCTGTGGGTGTTGTACGTGAGCAATGATCATGCAAGCAGGCCATATGTGCCCCATCTGCTTCCAAGGAAGTAATGACAGTTTGACCATTGACTTCAAAGGTAACAAGACCATGTCCTTCATAAAGACAGTGAGCAAAACCTCCTAAACAGGCAGTAGATGTAAAGGAGGACAGAGAGGAAAAATAGGACTCTCCAGGGTTGCCACAGTGAATGTGCCAGTCCAGTGCTTTACTGGCATATAGTCTCCAGCTCACTATCTACTTGTCTAAACACTATAAATTGTATCTACTGAGTCAGGCTCTATTATTGCTGTTGCATTCTTTGTGTCTGTTTACCTCCTAGCATGCTAGCTAAAAGCACCATTCAAACTTAATTTGTGGTTCATGACTGACCTTCACAGGTTGCTTACAGTGAAAAGAATTACACTGAAATCTTGGACACAATGTCCTGAAAGGTTTTTTTTTTTTAATTAATTTGTTTCTTAAAACAAAAATTAAAAAAAAAAAAAATATATATATAATTACAGAATCAAAGAATGGTAAGAATGAAACTTTAGGAATCATCTAGTCCAACCCCCTGCTAAAACAGCTTCACCTAAAGAAGGTTTCACAGGGCTGTGCCTAGGTGAGTTTTGGATGTCTTTGGTGATAGAGAACCCACAGCCTTTCTGGACAGCCTCTATCAGTTCTCTGTCCCCCTCAAAGGAGAGAAGTTTATCCTCATGTTCAGATGGAACTCCCTCAGTCGCAATTTGTTCTTGCTGCCTCTTGTCCTATCACTGGGGACTACAGAAAAGAGTCTAGTCCCATCCTCTTGTCACTCATCCTTCAGATATTTATAGGTACTGATAAGATCCTCTCTCAGTCTTGTCCAGGCTAAACAGCACCAAGTCTCTCAGCTTCGTCTCATAAGAGAGATGTTGCAGTCCCCTCATCAGCCTTGTGGCCTTCTGTTGAACTCCTTCCAGTAATTCCTTGTCTCTCTTGAACTGGGGAGCCCAGAATTGGACAAAATACTCTGGATGTGGCCACTGTAGGGGTGAGTAGAAGGGGAGGAGAACAACTCTTGACCTGCTGATCACACTTCTTCATGCACTGCAGGATACCATTGGCCTTCCTGACCACAAGCATACATTGCTGACTTGTGGTTAANGCTCTGCCCTGGTGAGGCCACATCTGGAGTACTGTGCCCAGCTCTGGGCCCCCCAGTTCAATAGGAACCTAGAATTGCTTGAGAGAGTCCAGCACAGAGCCACAAAGATAATGAAGGGAATGGAACATCTCTGTTACAAGGAGAGCCTGAGGGAGCTGTGGCTGTGCTGCTTGGAGAAGAGGAGACTGAGAGGTGACCTCAGCAATGTTTATAAACTTGTAAAGGTGAGTGCCAGGCTCTGCTCAGTGATGCCCAATGCCAGGACAAGGGGCAATGGGTGGAAGTTGAGGCATAGGAACTTTCAGAGCACTGGAACAGGCTGCCCAGGGGGGTCGTGGAGTCTCTCTCTCTGGAGATATTCAGAACCATCCTGGATGCATTCCTGTGTGATCCGGTCTAGGTGATCCTGCTCTGGCAGGGGGGTTGGACTGGATGAGCTTTGGAGGTCGCTTCCAGCCCCTGACATTCTGTGATTCTGTGAAATACAGTGCAATGATGGAGGATGGTATAACTTCAGCTGTGATTAAAAAGAGAAATGAGAATAACATTTGATCCTGTTCTGTTAGTGCGAAATAACCTAGGTCCTTTTTATAATTCAGATGTATACCATCAGTTTTGCTAGTCAAGTGTCACCTTCCAGGTTAGGATCTACCAGGTAAAACAATGTTAAAAACCCTCCAAAACCCTAACCTTCAGGCTAGTCTGATATCACAGCCATCTAACACTGTGTCTGAGCACTGACCCACAGGGCAGATTCCAATGCTAATGAAAACAACTTCTCCGACCAGTGAAACTGCTTTCCCCAGCACTCTTCTTTTGAACTGTTTGCCATTCTTTATGGAACATCCTAGAGGTCTTTGACCTCATCTATACTTTATGCTTTGCTTCTTTTTTTTTTTCTTCTTCCTTTTTAAATTTTTCTTTAACTGGTTTTAGTTTTTTTTCTTCTCTATTTTGTAGACAAAATATATATTTTCTTTTTATAGGAGATAGTCTACATCTATACATCTATAGTTTACCAGAAGGCTGGGGAAGGACTATTTACAAGGGAGGGACTATTTACAAGGACTTATAATGACAGGATGAGGCATAATGGGTTTAAACTGGCAGAGGGGAGATTGAAACTGGATGTTAGGAGAAAGGTCTTTACAGTGAGGGTGGTGAGACTCATCCTGTCATTACAGGACTTTGTCAATAGTCCCCAGCCCTCCTGTAGCCCCCTTCAGATACCGAAAGGCCACTCCAAGGTCTCCTGGAAGCCTTCTCTTCTGCATGCTGCAGATCCCCAACTCTTGTAGCCTGTCCTCGTAGGGGAGCTGCTGCAGCCCTCTGAGCACCTTTGTGGCCCTACTCTAGATCCATTCCAACAGTTCCATGTCCTTCCTGTGCTGGGAGCTCCAAACCTGCACACAGAACTCCAGATGGGGTCTGAGGAGAGCAGAGCAAAGGGGCAGAATCCCCTCCCTTGCCCTGCTGCCCACACTGCTCTTGCTGCAGCCCAGCACTCAGTTGCTGTCTGGGCTGCACTCGCACTGCAGGCTCATGTTGAGCTTTTCAGCACCCCAGATCCCCAGGGCCTTTTCCTCAGGGCTGCTCTCAGCCATTCTCCATCCAGCCTGGAGTCCTGCTTGGGGTTGCACAGACCCAGGTGCAGGACCTTACACTTCGCCTTGTTGAGGTTGTCCTGGGCACACCTCTGCAGCCTGTCCAGGTCCCTCTGGATGGATCCCTGCCCTCTAGCAAGTCAACTGTGCCACACAGCTTGGTGCCATCTGCAAACTTACTGATACTACTTTTATATATTTTGAATACCTGATACTACTTTTCCATGTGGTCAGTTTATCTAACTGTCCATTGCATGACCAGAAATAAGATTCCACAATGATGATCAGACATTGATGTACACAGGAACAGCCAGTGGACTGTCCTCAAGAGTCACTTTGGATTAAAGCACTGCCAGCCTTTCAGAGGCATTTGAAAATATCTGCAGTACAACATTCAACAGAAAAGATCTGACCCAGGCCTTAATATTAGTGCTAATTGAGATCGACCTTACATAAGAATAACCTCCTCTCTTGAATTCTCTTTTACTCCCCTGGGGCATTTTAAATTATTTCCATAATAAGGCATTTCTCTGTTCCCCTGAAGAAGCTCCTGGATAGCCATTTTTTTTGCATTCCTGGGTTTACCTTTACCTCTGCCAGACTTTGTAGGGTTTCTCAAGAGCAAAGGCCTGCATTTGGGTTATATCTTCTTCAGAACTATGGCTGGAGCCAAATTTATCAACCAAAACAGGAGAAGAAAGGAGGATCAATCACTTCCAGGCACTCATGATTCCCTTTTTTATTTCCATTACCCCAGGACTGTATTAGCCTGTTGTGTGTGTGTCCTTGTTGATTTTTCTCTTGTGCAGAAATCCTTTCCTTATGCTTTGATTCAGAGGTTTCTCAGGCCCATTTTTGGGAGCTGACTATTAAATCAGTGCCTCAAATGCACAGCAGGTTTAAAAATCTATAAACCATAGGAAAGCTGTGGAGATCCACATAATGAGAATTCCTCTTCATGCAGATTATTTGAACCTGCATACCAGCAAGCAGCAGATTTCTGTTTTCTAGAGAGTGCTATGATGTCTGCTGGCTTGGGTAGAATAATGAAGGGTCAAGCAGATCATAACATCCTGGCAAGTTCCTATGGATTCAATCTGCAGTCAGTAGAATCCCAGATTCAATCCTATTAGTAGAAATATGGAGGTACCAGAAATGACATTCTAGCTTTGAGTATCTGCCAAAACATACAGCAGGAGGGAAAAGGTGCTTTATTTCCTATCTACTTTTAACTGGCTATTTTATCACTGCAGTAGATCTACCAGGCAGCAATCCCAATCTTATTAGCTACTAAGCATTGAACCTATGCAGTCATATTACAAACAGGGGGTTTTGGCCATATTTTCTTCCCATGTGTTGGAGGCTTTTACTTAGAATCAAAGCTGAGGACTAAATCTCAGGTGTGACATGAGCAGCACTTGCTTATTAAAGGAAGCTTCTTGTCAAGCCAAAAAACTTTTCAGAGACTATCATGTTATTGATCTCAAATCTGAGGAGGTGTGGGCTGCCTGACCTTGACCCAAGCTGTGGATAAGTAGGGATTTTAATCTCTCATTACTAGTGGAAAAGTGCATTTTATGGTGCTGTCAATACATGTATCATAGATCATCAATCTTACTAGCAAGTTATTCTATGCCTTTAACATGTGGGCATTTCCTGAGTCTTGTGTCAAAAGACACATGTACTCCATGTTCTCATTAAAAGAGGTGTCCCTGCCTATGGCAGGGGGTTGGAACTCGATGATCCTTGAGGTCTCCTTCCAACCTTACCATTCTATGATTCTTTCTGCTCCTCCTTTACCAAAAGAAGGTCATGGTGGTGATTATTTCTCTGTCCCACCAACAGACTAAAATCTTTGGCCTAGTTTTTTTTTTCCTTTGTGTGTTTGTTGCTTTTTTTTTTTTTTTAATTTTTTATTGTTGTTGTTGTTTGGGGTTTTTTGTTTGTTTTTTTTATATCTATAGTGTATATTTCAGCTTCTGGATTTATTTGTTTGTTTGTGTGTTGCTTTTACTTGTTTGTTGTCAAACCTACTTTTTTTTTTTTTTCAATATGTCTTTTTCTCTCTTTATGAAGAACCTTGGACATCTTTAGTTTGGGAAGGCTAAAGAAAACGAAGAAACAAAAGGTTCAAACTAATTCATGAAGACAATAAAGAAGAAGATACCGAAAAAGGGAGATGCTGAGGATATATTTGATATTGGTTTTGGACACCAACAAGAATAAATAATTCTCTACAAAGTGTTTCTCCAAACTCTTGAAAAACCAACTAAAATCTTTAGTTAGCAATATGAGGTAACACATCACAGAAACACAGAATCACAGAAACACAGAAATCACAGAAACACAGAAACACAGAAATCACAGAATGTCAGGAGCTGGAAGGGATCTTGAAAGATCATCCAGTCCCACCCCCATGCCAGAACAGGATCACCTATACCACATCACACTGGTACAAGCCAGTGCCTATCTGCCCCTTTTCCACCCTACCCACACAATTTTGACCCTTTTTCACCTCCAAATGCAGAGCACCTGGGCTCTGTTGGAGTCTCCTCCCACCCCAGGTGTGACCACTTTGCCCTCCCTGCCCACTCCCCTTTATAATCAGCCTCAGGTAAGGCAAGCCCCAAGCTTGCCCAACTGGGCAGAGGGATCCTCCTCCCATCAGGACTGGTGAGTGCCCCTGGTGCACACTGGGTGAATGGTGGAGGTGATCTTGATCTTAAAGGCCGGGGGGCCTGGTGGCCCCCCGGCTAGGTAGGGCACAAGCTTGATACTTACTCGATACTTAATTGATACTTATGATACTCACAATACTCACTTGATACTTATCATAGAATCATAGAATTATCAGGGTTGGAAGGGACCACAAGCATTATCCAGTTCCAAGCTGTCTGCTGTGGGTAGGGACATAAAATTATCAGGGTTGGAAGGGACCACAAGCACCATCCAGTTCCAAGCTGTCTGCTGTGGGTAGGGACATAAAATTATCAGGGTTGGAAGGGACCACAAGCACCATCCAGTTCCAAGCTGTCTGCTGTGGGTAGGGACATAGAATTATCAGGGTTGGAAGGGACCACAAGCATCATCCAGTTCCAAGCTGTCTGCTGTGGGTAGGGACACCTCACTCTAGATCAGGTTGCCCAGAGCCCAATCCAGCCTGGCCTTAAAAACCTCCATCTCATCCTGTGCAAAATATCTTTGCTACCAATTAGAATAAATTCATGCCTTCCCCATTGTAAGTCAAAACTGCACAAGCTTTCCCTTTCTGATAATGTTACAAAGGTAGCCTCACTTCCATCTATTAATGTCATCTCTACTGTGCCTGTGAAATTTGCCAGAGCTGATTAGAGCAGATATTAAATGATAATTGGACGTTTAGTGCTCATCAAACAGAAAGTGACAGATGGGCCACTAATTAAATTATAGTTCTGACATTATTCACAATGGTTTATGAATCTTCAGTAGTGACCTTCATGCATCTCTTCTCCCTTTTTGGGGATAAGAGAGTGATTAAAAAAAAAAAAAAAGAGAGAAGAAAAAGACATCATTAAAACTATTAACAGATATGTGTAAAGTGGAAAACTTTTTTCTTCTGAATTGATCCCTCCATAATTAATTATAAAGTAGTGCAACAAATAAGAAGATTCATGTAAGTTATGAGGAGAAATTAATCACAGTCTGAAAGAGATATGCATGGTTTAAGTAGGTTTTTGTTGTAGGAAAGGAAATGGGCCTAAACACAGCCTGATCCTAGAAGAGGAAATTCAGTGCCTCTCATTGTATGCTGTTTTACTTATTCACTCAAGATTGCATTATACTCTCTCCACCAGCTTAATGAAAAGGCTTTCCTTAATAAAAAAGGGCAAAAACCTGAAACAGAAAGTTACAGTTGCTGAGCCAGAACTACATTTTCACTTTCAATTAAAAAGGAAAACACACTGTTAATTACTTTGCAACTTTGGTTTCAGTGTTCTTGCTTCACTTTTTAGTCACTAGCTTCTAAAGGTGTAAAACCCCTTGAAATCAGCAGTCTCTATTTTCATGTCATCTGTCTTCCAAGGATTGGCCAAATATTGTTTGTATAAAGAACATTCAAGTAAACAAACAGATAAAGGCTACCTTTAGTATTTCCATATGGTTCTAGTTGGTTATAATGCAAGCATTAGTGTGTTAAAGATTTTAGTAAAAAAAATATATATATACACACATATATCTATATATCTTGTGTTACATGCATACACGTGCATGTATTATAAGAATTTGGAGACTTGTTGCTACAATTAAAAATTAGTAGCTTTAATTTAGGTAAGCAGTCTTATTATTTTCAAGAGGAATTTGTTCCCCAGGGCGAAAATCATAGAATGAGAAGGTTGGAAGAGACTTCAAGGATCATCTAGTTCCAACCCCCTGCCATAGGCAGGGACACCTCCCACTAGCACAGGTCACTCAAGGGCTCATCCAACCTGGCCTTGAACACCTCCAGGGAGGGAGCAGCCACAACCTCCCTGGGCAACCTGTGCCAGTGTCTCAGCATCCTCACTGGAAAGAACTTCCTCCTAACATCCAGTCTAAATCTTCCCTCTGCCAGTTCAAACCCATTGCCCCTTGTCCTGTCATTACAAGACCTTGTCAATAGTTCCTCCCCAGCCTTCCTGTAGGCCCCTTTCAGATACTGGAAGGCTACTCTAAGGCCTCCTGGAAACCTTCTCTTCTTCAGGCTGCAGAGCCTCAACTCTCTCAGCCCGGCCTCATAGCAGAGCTGCTGCAGCCCTCTGATCACCTTCATGGCCTCCTCTAGACCTGCTCCAACACTTCCATGTCCTTCCTATCTGTATGTGTTCCTAGATACTGACTTGTTAATACAAAGGCTTTTTTGTACCCTTTAAAGTTTTGCAAAGAGTTATATATCTAATTTTATCATTGCTTTGTTTAATATCTGTAGGTTTAAGTGTTAACCATGAAGTCATTGTGTTTGTGTATCTTTGTAACCTCATTTTTTTCCCTTTTTCCTGACAGCTTGAAGGCAGAATGAATATCGGAACTGGAGCTCACAAAACCTCCCAAAAAAGNCCTCTCATTGTATGCTGTTTTACTTATTCACTCAAGATTGCATTATACTCTCTCCACCAGCTTAATGAAAAGGCTTTCCTTAATAAAAAAGGGCAAAAACCTGAAACAGAAAGTTACAGTTGCTGAGCCAGAACTACATTTTCACTTTCAATTAAAAAGGAAAACACACTGTTAATTACTTTGCAACTTTGGTTTCAGTGTTCTTGCTTCACTTTTTAGTCACTAGCTTCTAAAGGTGTAAAACCCCTTGAAATCAGCAGTCTCTATTTTCATGTCATCTGTCTTCCAAGGATTGGCCAAATATTGTTTGTATAAAGAACATTCAAGTAAACAAACAGATAAAGGCTACCTTTAGTATTTCCATATGGTTCTAGTTGGTTATAATGCAAGCATTAGTGTGTTAAAGATTTTAGTAAAAAAAATATATATATACACACATATATCTATATATCTTGTGTTACATGCATACACGTGCATGTATTATAAGAATTTGGAGACTTGTTGCTACAATTAAAAATTAGTAGCTTTAATTTAGGTAAGCAGTCTTATTATTTTCAAGAGGAATTTGTTCCCCAGGGCGAAAATCATAGAATGAGAAGGTTGGAAGAGACTTCAAGGATCATCTAGTTCCAACCCCCTGCCATAGGCAGGGACACCTCCCACTAGCACAGGTCACTCAAGGGCTCATCCAACCTGGCCTTGAACACCTCCAGGGAGGGAGCAGCCACAACCTCCCTGGGCAACCTGTGCCAGTGTCTCAGCATCCTCACTGGAAAGAACTTCCTCCTAACATCCAGTCTAAATCTTCCCTCTGCCAGTTCAAACCCATTGCCCCTTGTCCTGTCATTACAAGACCTTGTCAATAGTTCCTCCCCAGCCTTCCTGTAGGCCCCTTTCAGATACTGGAAGGCTACTCTAAGGCCTCCTGGAAACCTTCTCTTCTTCAGGCTGCAGAGCCTCAACTCTCTCAGCCCGGCCTCATAGCAGAGCTGCTGCAGCCCTCTGATCACCTTCATGGCCTCCTCTAGACCTGCTCCAACACTTCCATGTCCTTCCTATCTGTATGTGTTCCTAGATACTGACTTGTTAATACAAAGGCTTTTTTGTACCCTTTAAAGTTTTGCAAAGAGTTATATATCTAATTTTATCATTGCTTTGTTTAATATCTGTAGGTTTAAGTGTTAACCATGAAGTCATTGTGTTTGTGTATCTTTGTAACCTCATTTTTTTCCCTTTTTCCTGACAGCTTGAAGGCAGAATGAATATCGGAACTGGAGCTCACAAAACCTCCCAAAAAAGGCCCACCAAAAGTGGAAAAAAAACCCAAACCAAAACGTTAAAGAACACTAAAACATCTAACAGAACAACCTCCCTCTCAAAACCCTTGGCAACCTGTTGATGTCTGCACGCACTTAGAGGTCTCTTCCAACCAAAACAATTCAGTGATTCCTCCACTCTATGATTCTGTAGAATGGTTGGAGATTAATGCAGTCCTGGAAATGTTTCAGTAATTTGCTTCAGCTCTACACTACACAAACCCAACTGTCAGTTTGAAAAATACTCAGACAAGATGGTTGTGAATTCTGCTGATTTATTTCCACCTGTGGCCTAGCAGGTCAATAGTCCCTCCCCAGCCTTCCTGTAGCCCCCTTCAGATACTGGAAGGCCACTCCAAGTTGTCCTGGAAGCCTTCTCTTCTGCAGGCTGAATGCAACACAACATTTTTAATTTTGATGATCCCTGAAGTGTCTCCTGACCAGAACATCCTAAAGAAAGCCAGTAAAACAGATAATAGTCATTTCCCTATAGAGTGTACAACAACACAAGACATCATTAAACAAAATGCAAAAAAAAAAATCATAAATTCTAAGCAAGTGCCTATAGAAAATAGAGTTTTGTTGTTTTTTTTACTGGAATTCGATAGTGTAAAATGCGAAATGTAGCTAGTGTTAAAAAAAAAAAAAAAAAAACCACAGTATAAGCTGAGTGAATTTTAAAACACTATGTCCAAACAGTAAAGATTAACATGCTGGGGGAAAGGGAAATGTTATTGTTCTGAAAAGACTGCTCTCCTCTGAGCTTTCAGGAGCCTCCTGCTGTGAAAGTCATTTGGACTTAATGGAAAACTCCTTGATTCAATTATACTCAATGGACCTTTTTCTTCTCTCCGTTAAACCAGTATAAATGTGGAGTAACTTTGCTGTCTTCAGTAGTTACTCTGGATTTATACTGCTGCTCTAGTCTGCCTAATCTTCTGCTTCTGTTCAGTAATGGGTATTTGCAGGGGTAGGTAGTTTTGCTGGTAGTCTTCTCTGCATTTATTTTCATTCTTTTTTTTCAAGCTACCAACGTGAGAAAGCCCATTAATTGCTGCTCATGAGATCTGTGTTATACTTGCTACATTATGTTCTGGAATGCCCTTAAATTCATCATCATTTCTGTTCAGATTCTCTTTTAGTACCTAATTCCTGCAAAGCAAAAAAAGTGCTTTCCTCTTCTGAGGCTGAGACTTTCAGATATAAAATGCCTATTTTAGAGATAGTAGGCAGATGCAAACTCCTGTGATGTGAGCCATTTGTTTAAATTTCATTTACATTTTCACAACTGTATATCAACCAACTTCCTCAGGAAAAAACAGCCAAGTTGCACCTCAGAACACAGTGACTTACTATGTCCATGAAGCAACACAAGCAAACATGTGCAGATTTTCCCTAATCAGAGCAGATTTCAGTCTAGCAGTGCAGGACACACCTTGGATTCAACATTTTAAAGCTGAAATAAATGCTGCTCTATATTCTGCAGCCTGTGTCAGAGTCCTGAGCAAACTGCCCATTTCTGAGTGTTGATGTGGTTGAGTTCAAGGGTTTAGCCAGCTGAGCCTAGTGTCAACTACCTTACTGATAAAAGCTGTTGTGAATAAAGCTGGAAGTGAGACTTTTCTCATAGGAAAAGTCTTTACTGCTGCCTCTGGCTTGTATGACTTTGCAGATGGGTAGCAATGAAGTTTCTGCTCAACCACATAGCCTCCTCCATCCATCCTGCCCTTGACTCACCACCTCAGTGTTGTCAGGAGATCATTGCACCGTCTCTGGCACTGACCACAGCCTATGGACCAAATCCTGATATGAATTTGTTACTCAGCATCCTTGGTGATCATCAGAGATTCCCTTTCCACCACTTTCTGAAGAAAATAGGGAGGAGAAGGAGAATGATGACCTTACATGACCACCAGTATTGTTAAAGAGGGGTTTGAATCTTGTAATGAAGCCAATATAAAGATTATTAAATAGCTTATTAAATATATAAAAGAAATTTCCCCAAACTTATTTACAATTAACACACACACACAGAGATTCTGTTTATGCAGTTTGTAAAACTATTCTTTTGCAGAATATATATATGCAGTCAGGTTGAATTTAAACCATTTAGGAAAGGTTTTAGAAAATTTAAACAACTGGAGAGCATCTTGCAACACAAACTGCTGCTTAAAGGTTATACATAAACTTTCCCAAACTTCAGAAATGAGAGTTAGGTTACTCACTGGTCAGAGCCTCAATATTTGTAATACAAAACTATATGTAGAAGCATAAGTGAAGGGAAATACAGTCACAGGCATGTGGTGGCCTTACANCAACTGGAGAGCATCTTGCAACACAAACTGCTGCTTAAAGGTTATACATAAACTTTCCCAAACTTCAGAAATGAGAGTTAGTTTACTCACTGGTCAGAGCCTCAATATTTGTAATACAAAACTATATGTAGAAGCATAAATGAAGGGAAATACAGTCCCAGGCATGTGGTGGCCTTCCATGTGTTGGGGTTTTGATGGGGTTTAGAAGTAGAAATACTTTTGCAATCATAAAACTCTACATTTCTGCATACCTAAAACTAATGAAGGATAAGCTGCAAAATATCTGCCCACCTGGAGGCATTGAGGTGAGGAAACAATAACTCTTACAGACACCCCGAGAGCCAGAGATGCCTACAGAGACCCTGAAACTGACCAGAACTGACCTAGCAGTTTGGTGATATATCAGTGATAAGCTATACAGCTCAGCATGTTTTGCAACCAAGAGGGCAGAGCAAGGAAGGCTGTCACTTTCATCTCTAGGAGCCCAGAGAACACCACCAGGACATATTTTGGATATATATTTTAAGTATAATTTGGACCTTCCACCACAAGTATATGCCTCTTATGGTGACTGAGGGGTTACTGGCATTCTTTGATGGAGACTTAAGAAGCCAGAAAAGGAGTATGATATCAATCCAGGAACCAGGTGAACAGGAAGGGTTCAGCTAACCAAGCTCTTTAACTTAACCATCTAACTGAACAACTCACTCAACTAAAGGCATGAATGTTCTCTGACACCCTAGTTCATAGCAAAGTGCCATCTCAGGTCTTTGAACAAAATACTAATGGCAACTTCTGTGTCATGGAAAAGCAACACATTTCCTGGTGCTGGTAGCTCAAAAGTCATTTAGTGCTTGAACTTCCCTCTGGCAGGCAAGGCAGCAGGAGTTTCAGGGAAAACAGTAACACCAAGACCCTATCAACTGTAGAAGAGGCTTAGAACAATCAGAACAATGGCACCATGTGAATGGGCTTTATACATACATACTGCATACATAGTTTGGTTTATCACCTTGATATGCCTTTTTCTGCAAGGCTTTTGCTTTTTGCCAATGTTATATTTTGTCAATATGACTGTTCGGATGTCATAGGTATCATGATCATCGCTCACAGGGAAAATGATACCTGAGGAACATGAAAAACATCTGACTGATGTGATTATCCTCAGTTTGCAGTAAAATAAAACTAGGACCTGAGTGGAAAGAGGGAAAGGTAATTGATTCCACACTTGGAATCCCTTGAACTTGAGTTCCCATAATGGTGCTCTTGAAAGCTATCCACAATATCTGTTGTTGGAAGAGGAAACTTTGTTATTGCTGAACTCAAAATATCTTTCTGCTTCTAGGTGCAAATCTCCCCTAGAGCTGTTCTTATGAGAGAAGTATTTCTGTTTTTTCATCTTGAAATAATTTCTAATGCCTAGATCAGGACACTTGGTAAATGATGTGCACAATTTGTCAGGAATGCCTTCGATCACAAGTGCTGTTGAATATGCAAAATAATGACTCAAAATTAAGGAAGATGCATTTTTAATCTTTGCTCCTATATTCTTTGCACTTCTTAATTAATTTTTTCTAGTCTTGACTGATATTTTCAATTTGTTCAGCAAGAGAGATTCATTTGATCAGTTCCTTTCAAAAATTAGAAGGAATTCAGGAGTGAAGTGCTACTGCAAGTTAGAATGAACATTGGGAACTTATTATTCTTCAGAAGGATGGTGGGCTCCAAAATGTTTAAATGATTGATCTAACAAAGTATGTTTCAAGAACAAAAAGCTGTTCTTAAGTTTAGAAATTGTATATTAAAAGGATGGAAGTCTGAATGATGTATGTCTGTGCTGGTGGCTGTTTGGGGACTTCTGTAGCACAATGAGTAGTGAATGAGTGGATGGAGTTTGGGGGGAATCCAAGAAGTGATTGATCAGGCACTACTTCAACTGGTTTATTCAATGCTTTTGTCTCCATGCACAGAAAGGAGGGAATATTGTTTTTATTGCCAGGATATCTAGGTCAGGCTGCCCTTAAAATTCATGTAAAACAATGGACTGAGTGTTGCCTAACATTGGCAACACAAAGGCTTGATGATCCTATGACTTTCTTTGGTCAACAGAACATATATTTGGCTGCACCAAAAGAAGTGTGGTCAGCAGGTCAAGAGAGGTGATTCTGCCACTTTGCTCTGGTAAGATCTTAGCTGGGGTACTCTGTCTTGCTCTGGTGCCCTCAACACAAGGAGGGCATAGACCTGATGGAGAGGATCCAGAGGAAGGCCACAAAAGTGATCAGGAGGCTGCTATGAGGACAGGCTGAGGGAGCAGGGATTGTTCAGCCTTGAGAAGAGAAGGCTCCCAGGACACCTTCCAGCACCTGAAGTGGGCTACAAGAAGGCCAGAAAGGGACTGTTTCCAAAGGCCTGGAGTGACAGAATGAGGGACAATGCTTTGAAATGAGAGCAGAGTAGACTTTGATGGATGTTAGGCAGAAGTTCTTTACCATGAGGGTAGTGGAACACTGGAGTGGGTTGCCCAGGGAGGTAATTGAGGCTCCATCCTTGGAGATATTCCAGGTCAGGCTGCTCAGCATTCTAGCTCACTGCAGAGGGGTTCGATAACAGGACCTTTGGAGGTCCCTTCCAACCCAAACCATTCTATGATTTCCTGTGTAAAATAAACACTTTTAGAACTGACCATCAGTATGTCTTCCTAGAACTGCTGGATACATGTAACTGTCACATAAATATTGTAGTTTGGTTTATGCTGAGATTGTTCATACCTGCTTTGGAAACATTTCTCTTGTGTTTTATTGTGATAACCACTTTGGTTTATGCTGAGTTTGTTTATACCTGCTTTGGAAACATTTCTCTTGTGCTTTATTGTGATAACCACTTTGGTTTATGCTGAGTTTGCTTATACCTGCTTTGGAAACATTTCTCTTGTGCTTTATTGTGATAACCACTTCCTGAGATGTTAAATTTTCTCTACAGAGGCTAAGAATAAACCAGTAACACACAACCAATAAGAGATATTAGCAGTGGTACAGTGTCAACAACAGTGCAGATGTATTAGTGATTTGGCTGTGGTGAAAATCCTGCTCTGGCTATAAATGCACACACCCTTCAAGTTAGCAGTGCCCACCAAGAGATTTCTTCCATCTGGCCATTCACTGTAGCCTTTCTGCCACCAGCTGACTCTATGCACTTGGTTTTAGATTGTCTTTTGTACAAATCCCTGAATTGGCATAGGGTAAAAATATCTTAGGGAGAATAATAATGGCTACTCCTTAAGCTGGCATTGCCATAACTAAATGTAAGTGTAGAGCTTAGTTATGAAGAGTAAGTTTCAGGTAGCTCATTGAAAAAATGCAGCAGAAATTAAGAAATTTAAAATGCAGCCAGCAAGGAAAATTTCAATTGGTAAGAACTTTGTCTGTCACCTTGACTGTGACAGACATACCACAGACAAAATTCAGATGGAGGTATTGCCAGTGATGTGCAGTGAGAGTTCATGCTGTTATAATGGATAGTTTCTTTGTATGGTTTTAAACTGAAGAAATTAGTGCTTTGCTATGAAGAAATAGAAGAATAAATAAAAATATTTTAGTGGCTGCTTTCACACACACCCCTTTTAATGGGAAATTAATAATTTTCTGAAGCCATTAGATGCAATTGGAGCTTAGTTCACCACTGTCAATTAATCATTAAACCCCTCTCATTAGCTTTGTATATATGTGGCTTGCACTGTTGTATGAAAACCTTTACATACACAATCTATAATTACACCTGCAATATTTTGAGTGTGGCCAACGTGGTGAAAGATGTTTTTGTTGACATCTCATTTTCACTTCTGTGTATCTTGCAGCTACTGGGCTGTTAATTGAAAAATGGATCTCCATTTACTGGGCTGTCAATTGAAAAGTGGGTCTCCATTTTGTGTAAAATAATAGTGTCAGTTGAATTTCTCCCATCCATGTTTGAGAATTCTTAGAAAAGTTATTGTTCAGTTTAGACTCTGGGAGAATGAGTCTAAGTTCTTTTACTTCCCTCTCCAGGTTAACTACGTTTCTCTTAAAAGCCAGGGCTTTGGAAAATTATGGTCTGCCTGCTGAAGATTATGTAGCTCCTGCAGTGGGTTAGCATCAAAGACATCAGAGCTTTTTCATCTGTTGACTAAAAATGTGGACACATTTCTCAGAGGTCAGCAAGCTGTTCTGTGGAGGTGATCATTGTAGTACTTTAGTGCTTCACACGTGTTGATAGATTAAGCTTCACAGTGACCTGAATTTGAACTTAAACATGCAAAGATCTGCTCTGCAAGTTTAGTTGCTAAAAGTACTCAGACTTCTGAGCTACTATTGTGGTGGGTTTTTTTTTCCTAATTATGATACACACCTCCATGGTCAAGAAACCTGTATTCTGCCCATATTTCTGGTTGGCAGGACAAAAGGCATGTACAAGAATGTGAGTAATCCAGCAGACTGTGTAGGGTAGGCATAAAGTGTGCTAAGAATACTGAAGCACTGGGAAACAGCAACAGAGGAGTCTGGGTTGGGATTGGTAAGGACTGGAGTCAGTGGAAATCACAGTGTTTGAATAATTGAACACTGAAGCACTAGAAAAGATGGTCA